>JANJGN010001620.1:0-122209 GCA_026770705.1 Isurus oxyrinchus | reverse complement strand
AACAAACAAACCAACTGGGTGTCAAACACACAAACCGAGTCTCCCCACAGCTCGCTCAATAAATATCGCTCATCACCTTGTCCCACTCAACCTCCACACGCAAAACACTTACCAGCTGCAGGACCAGGCCCCAGAGCACAGGCCACAGGCCCCAGACCCTGGGACCCAGACCACAGGCCCAGGCCCCAGACCGCAGGTCCCAGAGCACAGGCCCAGACCGCAGGTCCCAGACCACAGGACCCAGAGCACAGGCCCAGGTCCCAGAGCACAGGACCCAGGCCACAGGCCCCAGACCCTGGGTCCCAGACCACAGGCCCAGGCCCCAGACCGCAGGTCCCAGAGCACAGGCCCCGGGCCCCAGGCTGCGGGTACCAGAGTCCAGGCCCCAGACCCTGAGTCCCAGACCACAGGCCCCTCACAGACCCCGGGCCCTAGACCACAGGCCCCAGATCATAGGGCCCCGGGCGACAGGCCACAGACCCCGGACCACAGGCCCCCGTCCCCGGGGAATAAAGCCCCAGGCCACCAACCCCCCTCTCCCACCCGGCCCCAGGACAGTGGTCACTCTCCGGCCCAGTCACAGGATGATCCCAGGCCCCAGGTTGTCCTCAGACCAGTGCCAGAGCCAGGCTCTGGTGGCCCCCAGTGCTCAGCCAGTTGTAGTCAGGTGTCCATGTGACGGGGAGTGGGCCTGAGCAGCCAGGGAGTCCCAGTGCCTGAATATCAGGTGGACCATTCCTCATCCCCGCTCTCTGCAAAGTCCCAGAGCCTGGAACCCGCTCACCTTCCTCAGCCGCTTCTCGTTCTTGCCCTTGGACGACACTGACTCAGTCTCGGTGGACGGCGGTGGGAGGGGGAGCTCCTCGTCTCTCCGGTTCCTCGATCGCGCCGTTGAGGAGCTGCTACTGTCCACCTCACGGCCTGGGCCCCTCTTCTTCTGCAGAATCTCATCCAGGAAGGAATCGTGGTAACCTCCCCGGGGAGGCTGGGGCCCTCTGTCCAGCTCCCTCAGGTCATCCCGACTGCGGCTTCGCTTCCGGTATTGTCCCCCGGCGCTCGGGGGAATAATCTCTCCCTCGCCAATCCTGGGCGTGACCCCCGGCTAGAAGCCTCGCTCTCCGATTCCCGCCTTCCGTAGCCACGGTCCAAATCCTGCCGGCCCCGGGAGTAGTCTCGATCTCGCCGGCCGATATCGTCGAGGCTGTCCATCGACCGAGCGCCGCTGGTGCCTCCCGGGGTAATACCGGTCGCTGTCATCCCAGCCGTGTGTGCGCCTTGGGGTGTAACGTGACACGCTGCTCACCAGGCTCCCCTCATCCTCGTCCTCTATCGCCGGCAGCAGCTGCTTCCGAACACGGCCAATGTTGCCCAGCAGGTTGGTTCTCACCCCGTAATCTTCGTGCAAAGAGGAGATCTCACTGATCGCCGAGGCTGGACAGGAGACACCCAGGGAAACAGGGAGGGATCGAATTCAGTGAATACGCACAGCACCGAGGCTAGAGAGAAAGAAATACAACTTCCAGCACAGAAACCAGCCCAGCTCCCCACACACACACACACACACACACACAGGCAGAAACCAGCCCAGCTCCCCACACACACACACACACAGGCAGAAACCAGCCCAGCTCCCCACACACACACACACACACAGGCAGAAACCAGCCCAGCTCCCCACACACACACACACACAGGCAGAAACCAGCCCAGCTCCCCACACACACACACACACACAGGCAGAAACCCAGCTCCACAAACACACACACACACACACAGGCAGAAACCAGCCCAGCTCCCCACACACACACACAGGCAGAAACCAGCCCAGCTCCACACACACACACACACACACACACACACACAGGCAGAAACCAGCCCAGCTCCACACACACACACACACACACACACACACACACAGGCAGAAACCAGCCCAGCTCCACACACACACACACACAGGCAGAAACCAGCCCAGCTCCACACACACACACACACAGGCAGAAAACCAGCCCAGCTCCCCACACACACACACACACACCACAGGCAGAAACCAGCCCAGCTCCACACACACACACAGGCAGAAACCAGCCCAGCTCCCCACACACACAAAGGCAGAAACCCAGCTCCACACACACACACAGGCAGAAACCCAGCCCAGCTCCCCACACACACACACACACACACAGGCAGAAACCCAGCCCAGCTCCCCACACACAGGCACAAACCCAGCTCCACACACACACACAGGCAGAAACCCAGCTCCACACACACACACAGGCAGAAACCCAGCCCAGCTCCACACACACACACACACAGGCAGAAAACCAGCCCAGCTCCACACACACAGGCAGAAAACCAGCCCAGCTCCACACACACAGGCAGAAAACCAGCCCAGCTCCACACACACACACACACACAGGCAGAAACCCAGCCCAGCTCCACAGACACATACACACAGGCAGAAACCCATCTCCACGCATACACACAGGCAGAAACCCAGCCCAGCTCCACACACACACAGGCAGAAACCCAGCCCAGCTCCACCGACACACACACACAGGCAGAAACCCAGATCCATGCACACGCACAGGCAGAAACCCAGCCCAGCTCCCACACACACACAGGCAGAAACCCAGCCCAGCTTCACACACACAGGCAGAAACCCAGCCCAGCTTCACACACACAGGCAGAAACCCAGCCCAGCTCCACACACACACAGGCAGAAACCCACGCCAGCTCCACTCACACACACAGGCAGAAACCCAGCCCAGCTCCACACACACACACATGGGCAGCAACCCAGCCTAGGTACAGACCATCTCCCCACACAGGCAGAAACCCAGCCCAGCCCAGCTCCACACACACAGACAGAAACCCAGCCCAGCCTCACACACACAGGCAGATACCCAGCCCAGCTGCGCAAACACACACACACACAGGCACAAACCCAGCCCAGCTCCACACACACACACACACACACACAGGCAGAAACCCAGTCGACGTACAGACCAGCTCCCCATACACACACACACAGGCAGAAACCCAGCCCAGCACCCCCCACCCCAACACACACAGGCAGAAACCCAGCCTAGGTATAGATCAGCTCCCCACACACACACACAGGCAGAAACCCAATTCAGCTCCACACACACACACACACAGGCAGAAACCCATCCCAGCTCCACACACACACACACACACACAGGCAGAAACCCATCCCAGCTCCACACACACACACACACAGGCAGAAACCCATCCCAGCTCCACACACACACAGGCAGAAACCCAGCCCAGCTCCAAACACACACACACACACACAGGCAGAAACCCATCCTAGCTCCACACACACACAGGCAGAAACCCAGCCCAGCTCCAAACACACACACACACACAGGCAGAAACGCAGCGCAGCTACACACACACACACACACAAGCAGAAACCCAGCCCAGCTCCACACACAAACAAGCAGAAACCCAGCCCAGCTCCACACACACACAGGCAGAAACCCAGCCCAGCTCCCCACACACACACAGGCAGAAACCCAGCCCAGCTCCCCACACACAGGCAGAAACCCAGGCCAGCTCCACACACACAGGCAGAAACCCAGCCCAGCAACACACACAAACACACACACAGGCAGAAACCCAGCCCAGCTCCACACACACACAGGCAGAAACCAGCCCAGTTCCGCACACACACACACAGGCAGAAACGCAGCCCAGCTCCACACACAAAGGCAGAAACCCAGCCCAGCTCCACACACACACACACACACAGGCAGAAACCCAGCCGAGTTCCACACACACACAGGCAGAAACCCAGCCCAGATCCACTCACACACCCACAGGCAGAAACCCAGCCCAGCTCCACACACACACACACACACACACAGGCAGAAAACCAGCCCAGCTTCACACACACACACACAGGCAGAAACCCAGCCCAGCTCCACACACACACACACAGGCAGAAACCCAGCCCAGCTCCACACACAAGCAGAAACCCTGCCCAGCTCCACACATACACACACAGGCAGAAACCCAGCCCAGCTCCACACACACACACACAGGCAGAAACCCAGCCCAGCTCCACACAGACACACACAGGCAGAAACCCAGCCCAGCTCCACACACACACACACACACAGGCAGAAACCCAGCCCAGCTCCACACACACACACACACATACACACAGGCAGAAACCCAGCCCAGCTACACACACACAGGTAGGCAGAAACCCAGCCCAGCTACACACACACACAGGCAGAAACAGCCCAGCTCTATACACACACAGACAGAAACCCATCCTGGCTCGACACACACACACACACAGGCAGAAACAGCCCAGCTCTATACACACACACACACAGGCAGAAACCCATCTCCACACATACACACAGGCAGAAACCCAGCCCAACTCCACACACACACAGGCAGAAACCCATCCTGGCTCGACACACACACACACACACACAGGCAGAAACCCAGCCCAGCTCCAAACACACACACACACACACACATAGGCAGAAACCCAGCCCAGCTCCACAGACACACACACAGGCAGAAACCCATCTCCACGCATACACACAGGCAGAAACCCAGTCCAGCTCCACACACACACAGGCAGAAACCCAGCCCAGCTCCACACACACACACACACACACACACACAGGCAGAAACCCAGCCCAGCTCCACACACACACACACATGGGCAGCAACCCAGCCTAGGTACAGACCATCTCCCCACACAGGCAGAAACCCAGCCCAGCCCAGCTCCACACACACAGGCAGATACCCAGCCCAGCTGCGCAAACACACACACACACACAGGCACAAACCCAGCCCAGCTCCACACACACACACACACACACACACAGGCAGTAACCCAGTTGACGTACAGACCAGCTCCCCATACACACACACACAGGCAGAAACCCAGCCTAGCACCCCCCCACCCCAACACACACACACACAGGCAGAAACCCAGCCTAGGTATAGATCAGCTCCACACACACACACACAGGCAGAAACCCAATTCAGCTCCACACACATACACACAGGCAGAAACCCAGCCCAGCTCCACACACAGACACACAGGCAGTAACCCATATCAGCTCCACACACACACACACACAGGCAGAAACCCATCCCAGCTCCACACACACACACAGGCAGAAACCCATCCCAGCTCCACACACACAAACACAGGCAGAAACCCAGCCCAGCTCCCCACACACACACACGGGCAGCAACCAAGCCTAGGTACAGACCATCTCCCCACACAGGCAGAAACCCAGCCCAGCCCAGCTCCACACACACAGGCAGAAACCCAGCTCCATGCACACACACAGGCAGAAACCCAGCCCAGCTCCACACACACAAAACAGGCAGAAACCCATCCCAGCTCCACTCACACACACAGGCAGAAACCCAGCCCAGCTCCACACACACACACACACACACACACACAGGCAGAAACCCAGCCCAGCTCCACACACGCAGACAGGCAGTAAACCAGCCTAGGTACAGACCATCTCCCCACACAGGCAGAAACCCAACCCAGCTCCACACACACACACACAAACAGAAACCCAGCCCAGCTCCACACACACACACACGCACAGGCAGAAACCCATGCCAGCTCCACTCACACACACAGGCAGAAACCCAGCCCAGCTCCACACACACACACACACACACACACACACAGGCAGAAACCCAGCCCAGCTCCACACAGGCAGAAACCCAGCCCAGCTACACACACACAGGCAGAAACAGCCCAGCTCTACACACACACACAGGCAGAAACCCAGCACAGTTCCACACACACACACACAAGCAGAAACCCAGCCCAGCTCCAGAGACACACACACACAGGCAGAAACCCATGGCAGCTCCACTCACATACACAGGCAGAAACCCAGCCTAGCACCCCCCACTCCAACACACACACACACACACACACACACAGGCAGAAACCCAGACTAGGTATAGATCAGCTCCCCACACACACACACAGGCAGAAACCCAATTCAGCTCCACACACACACACACAGGCAGAAACCCATCTCCACGCATACACACAGGCAGAAACCCAGCCCAGCTACACACACACAGGCAGAAACAGCCCAGCTCTACACACACACACACAGGCAGAAACCCAGCCCAGCTCCACACACACACACACAGGCAGAAACCCAGCCCAGCTCCACCGACACACACACACAGGCAGAAACCCAGCTCCATGCACACACACAGGCAGAAACCCAGCCCAGCTCCACACACACACAGGCAGAAACCCAGCCCAGCTCCACTCACACACCCACAGGCAGAAACCCAGCCCAGCTCCACACACACACACACACACACACACACACAGGCAGAAACCCAGCCCAGCTCCACACACACACACAGGGCAGAAACCCAGCCCAGCTCCACACACAAGCAGAAACCCTGCCCAGCTCCACACACACACAGGCAGAAACCCAGTCCAGCTCCACACATACACACACAGGCAGAAACCCAGCCCAGCTCCACACACACACACAGGCAGAAACCCAGCCCAGCATCACACACACACACAGGCAGAAACCCAGCCCAGCTCCACACAGACACACACAGGCAGAAACCCAGCCCAGCTCCACACACACACACACAGGCAGAAACCCAGCCCAGCTCCACACACACACACACACAGGCAGAAACCCAGCCCAGCTACACACACACAGGTAGGCAGAAACCCAGCCCAGCTACACACACACACGGGCAGAAACAGCCCAGCTCTATACACACACACACACAGGCAGAAACCCATCTCCACACATACACACAGGCAGAAACCCAGCCCAACTCCACACACACACAGGCAGAAACCCAGCCCAGCTCCAAACACACACACAGGCAGAAACCCAGCCCAGCTCCACACACACACAGACAGAAACCCATCCTGGCTCGACACACACACACACACACACACACACACACAGGCAGAAACCCAGCCCAGCTCCAAACACACACACACACACACACACAGGCAGAAACCCAGCCCAGCCCAGCTCCACACACACAGGCAGATACCCAGCCCAGCTGCGCAAACACACACACACACACAGGCACAAACCCAGCCCAGCTCCACACACACACAGGCAGTAACCCAGTTGACATACAGACCAGCTCCCCATACACACACACACAGGCAGAAACCCAGCCTAGCACCCCCCACCCCAACACACACACACACACACACACACACACACAGGCAGAAACCCAGCCTAGGTATAGATCAGCTCCACACACACACACACAGGCAGAAAACCCAATTCAGCTCCACACACATACACACAGGCAGAAACCCAGCCCAGCTCCACACACAGACACACAGGCAGAAACCCATATCAGCTCCCCACACACACACACACACACACACACACATGCAGAAACCCATCCCAGCTCCACACACACACAGGCAGAAACCCATCCCAGCTCCACACACACAAACACAGGCAGAAACCCAGCCCAGCTCCACACACACACACACGCACAGGCAGAAACCCATGCCAGCTCCACTCACACACACAGGCAGAAACCCAGCCCAGCTCCACACACACACACACAAACAGAAACCCAGCCCAGCTCCACACACACACACACGCACAGGCAGAAACCCATGCCAGCTCCACTCACACACACAGGCAGAAACCCAGCCCAGCTCCACACACACACACACACACACACACACAGGCAGAAACCCAGCCCAGCTCCACACAGGCAGAAACCCAGCCCAGCTACACACACACAGGCAGAAACAGCCCAGCTCTACACACACACACAGGCAGAAACCCAGCACAGTTCCACACACACACACACAAGCAGAAACCCAGCCCAGCTCCAGAGACACACACACACAGGCAGAAACCCATGGCAGCTCCACTCACATACACAGGCAGAAACCCAGCCTAGCACCCCCCACTCCAACACACACACACACACACACACACACACACACAGGCAGAAACCCAGACTAGGTATAGATCAGCTCCCCACACACACACACAGGCAGAAACCCAATTCAGCTCCACACACACACACACAGGCAGAAACCCATCTCCACGCATACACACAGGCAGAAACCCAGCCCAGCTACACACACACAGGCAGAAACAGCCCAGCTCTACACACACACACACAGGCAGAAACCCAGCCCAGCTCCACACACACACACACAGGCAGAAACCCAGCCCAGCTCCACCGACACACACACACAGGCAGAAACCCAGCTCCATGCACACACACAGGCAGAAACCCAGCCCAGCTCCACACACACACAGGCAGAAACCCAGCCCAGCTCCCCACACACACACACACACACACAGGCAGAAACCCATGCCAGCTCCACTCACACACACAGGCAGAAACCCAGCCCAGCTCCACACACACACACACACAGGCAGAAACCCAGCCCAGCTCCACACACAGGCAGAAACCCAGCCCAGCTACACACACACAGGCAGAAACAGCCCAGCTCTACACACACACACACACACAGGCAGAAATCCAGCCCAGCTCCACACACACACACAGGCAGAAATCCAGCCCAGCTCCACACACACACACAGGCAGCAAACCAGCCTAGGTACAGACCATCTCCCCACACAGGCAGAAACCCAACCCAGCCCAGCTCCACACACACAGGCAGAAACCCAGCCCAGCTCCACACACACACACAGGCAGAAACCCATCCCAGCTCCACTCACACACACAGGCAGAAACCCAGCCCAGCTCCACACACACACACACACACACACACACACACAGGCAGAAATCCAGCCCAGCTCCACACACACACACAGGCAGCAAACCAGCCTAGGTACAGACCATCTCCCCACACAGGCAGAAACCCAACCCAGCCCAGCTCCACACACACAGGCAGAAACCCAGCCCAGCTCCACACACACACAGAAACCCATCCTGGCTCGACACACACACACACACACAGGCAGAAATCCAGCCCTGCTCCACACACACAGTCAGCAACCCAGCCTAGGTACAGACCATCTCCACACACACAGGCAGAAACCCAACCCAGCCCAGCTCCATGCACACACAGGCAGAAACCCAATTCCGCTCCACACACACACACACAGGCAGAAACCCAGCCCAGCTCCACACACACACACACACACACACAGGCAGAAACCCAGCCCTGCTCCACACACACAGTCAGCAACCCAGCCTAGGTACAGACCATCTCCACACACACAGGCAGAAACACAGCTCAGCTCCACACACACACAGGCAGAAACCCAGCCCAGCTCCACACACACACAGACAGAAACCCATCCTGGCTCGACACACACACACACACACACAGGCAGAAACCCAGCCCAGCTCCAAACACACACACACACACACATAGGCAGAAACCCAGCCCAGCTCCACAGACACACACACAGGCAGAAACCCATCTCCACGCATACACACAGGCAGAAACCCAGTCCAGCTCCACACACACACAGGCAGAAACCCAGCCCAGCTCCACACACACACACACACACACACAGGCAGAAACCCAGCCCAGCTCCACACACACACACACATGGGCAGCAACCCAGCCTAGGTACAGACCATCTCCCCACACAGGCAGAAACCCAGCCCAGCCCAGCTCCACACACACAGGCAGAAACCCAGCCCAGCTCCACACACACAAACAGGCAGAAACCCATCCCAGCTCCACTCACACACACAGGCAGAAACCCAGCCCAGCTCCACACACACACACACACACACACAGGCAGAAACCCAGCCCAGCTCCACACACGCAGACAGGCAGTAAACCAGCCTAGGTACAGACCATCTCCCCACACAGGCAGAAACCCAACCCAGCCCAGCTCCACACACACACACACAGGCAGAAACGCAGCCCAGCTCCACACACACACACAAAGGCAGAAACCCAGCCCAGCTCCACACACACACACACACAGGCAGAAACCCAGCCGAGTTCCACACACACACAGGCAGAAACCCAGCCCAGCTCCACTCACACACCCACAGGCAGAAACCCAGCCCAGCTCCACACACACACACACACAGGCAGAAACCCAGCCCAGCTCCACACACACACACAGGCAGAAACCCAGCCCAGCTCCACACACAAGCAGAAACCCTGCCCAGCTCCACACACACACAGGCAGAAACCCAGTCCAGCTCCACACATACACACACAGGCAGAAACCCAGCCCAGCTCCACACACACACACAGGCAGAAACCCAGCCCAGCATCACACACACACACAGGCAGAAACCCAGCCCAGCTCCACACAGACACACACAGGCAGAAACCCAGCCCAGCTCCACACACACACACACAGGCAGAAACCCAGCCCAGCTCCACACACACACACACACAGGCAGAAACCCAGCCCAGCTACACACACACAGGTAGGCAGAAACCCAGCCCAGCTACACACACACACACACACACACACAGGCAGAAACCCAGCCCAGCTCCAAACACACACACACACACATAGGCAGAAACCCAGCCCAGCTCCACAGACACACACACAGGCAGAAACCCATCTCCACGCATACACACAGGCAGAAACCCAGTCCAGCTCCACACACACACAGGCAGAAACCCAGCCCAGCTCCACACACACACACACACACACACAGGCAGAAACCCAGCCCAGCTCCACACACACACACACATGGGCAGCAACCCAGCCTAGGTACAGACCATCTCCCCACACAGGCAGAAACCCAGCCCAGCCCAGCTCCACACACACAGGCAGATACCCAGCCCAGCTGCGCAAACACACACACACACACGCACAAACCCAGCCCAACTCCACACACACACACACACAGGCAGTAACCCAGTTGACGTACAGACAAGCTCCCCATACACACACACACAGGCAGAAACCCAGCCTAGCACCCCCCACCCCAACACACACACACACACACACACACACACAGGCAGAAACCCAGCCTAGGTATAGATCAGCTCCACACACACAGGCAGAAACCCAATTCAGCTCCACACACATACACACAGGCAGAAACCCAGCCCAGCTCCACACACAGACACACAGGCAGAAACCCATATCAGCTCCACACACACACACACACACACACACACACACAGGCAGAAACCCATCCCAGCTCCACACACACACAGGCAGAAACCCATCCCAGCTCCACACACACAAACACAGGCAGAAACCCAACCCAGCCCAGCTCCATGCACACACAGGCAGAAACCCAATTCCGCTCCACACACACACACACAGGCAGAAACCCAGCCCAGCTCCACACACACACCGAGGCAGAAACCCAGCCCAGCTCCACACACACACACACACACAGGCAGAAACCCAGCCCTGCTCCACACACACACACAGGCAGAAACCCAGCCCAGCTCCACACACAGGCAGAAACCCAGCCCAGCTACACACACACAGGCAGAAACAGCCCAGCTCTACACACACACACACACAGGCAGAAATCCAGCCCAGCTCCACACACACACACAGGCAGAAATCCAGCCCAGCTCCACACACACACACAGGCAGCAAACCAGCCTAGGTACAGACCATCTCCCCACACAGGCAGAAACCCAACCCAGCCCAGCTCCACACACACAGGCAGAAACCCAGCCCAGCTCCACACACACACACAGGCAGAAACCCATCCCAGCTCCACTCACACACACAGGCAGAAACCCAGCCCAGCTCCACACACACACACAGGCAGCAAACCAGCCTAGGTACAGACCATCTCCCCACACAGGCAGAAACCCAACCCAGCCCAGCTCCACACACACAGGCAGAAACCCAGCCCAGCTCCACACACACACAGACAGAAACCCATCCTGGCTCGACACACACACACACACACAGGCAGAAACCCAGCCTAGCTACACACACACACAGAAACCCATCCTGGCTCGACACACACACACACACACAGGCAGAAACCCAGCCCTGCTCCACACACACAGTCAGCAACCCAGCCTAGGTACAGACCATCTCCACACACACAGGCAGAAACCCAACCCAGCCCAGCTCCATGCACACACAGGCAGAAACCCAATTCCGCTCCACACACACACACACAGGCAGAAACCCAGCCCAGCTCCACACACACACCGAGGCAGAAACCCAGCCCAGCTCCACACACACACACACACACACACACACACACACACACACAGGCAGAAACCCAGCCTAGGTACAGACCATCTCCACACACACAGGCAGAAACACAGCCCAGCTCCACACACACACAGGCAGAAACCCAGCCCAGCTCCACACACACACACACAGGCAGAAACCCAGCCCAGCTCCACACACACACACACACACACACACACACACGGGCAGCAACCCAGCCTAGGTACAGACCATCTCCCCACACAGGCAGAAACCCAACCCAGCCCAGCTCCACACACACAGGCAGAAACCCAGGCCAGCTCCACACGAACACAGACAGAAACCCATCCTGGCTCGACACACACACACAAACACAGGCAGAAACCCAGCCCAGCTACACACACACAGGCAGAAACCCTGCCTAGGTACAGACCAGCTCCTCATACACACACACAGGCACAAACCCAGCCCTGCAGCCCCCCCCCCCCCCACCTCCAACACACACACACACACACACACACACACACACACACACAGGCAGAAACCCAGCCTAGGTACAGACCAACTCCCCACATAGGCAGAAACCCAGCCCAGCCCAGCTTCACACACAGAGGCAGATACCCAGCCCAGCTGCGCAAACACACACACACACAGGCACAAACCCAGCCCATCTCCACACACACACACACACAGGCACAAACCCAGTCGAGGTACAGACCAGCTCCCCATACACACACACACACAGGCAGAAACCCAGCCCAGCACCCCCCACCCCAACACACACACACACACACACACAGGCAGAAACCCAGCCTAGGTATAGATCAGCTCCCCCCACACTCACACAGGCAGAAACCCAATTCAGCTCCACACACACACACACAGGCAGAAACCCAGCCCCACACACACACAGGCAGAAACCCAGCCCAGCTCCACACAAACACAGACAGAAACCCATGCTGGCTCGACACACACACACACAGGCAGAAACCCATCCCAGCTCCACACACACACAGGCAGAAACCCAGCCCAGCTCCACACACACACAAGCAGAAACCCAGCCCAGCTCCACACACACACACAGGCAGCAAACCAGCCTAGGTACAGACCATCTCCCCACACAGGCAGAAACCCAACCCAGCCCAGCTCCACACACACACAGACAGAAACCCATCCTGGCTCGACACACACACACACAGGCAGAAACCCATCCCAGCTCCACATACACAGGCAGAAAGCCAGCCCAGCTCCACACACACAGTCAGCAACCCAGCCTAGGTACAGACCATCTCCACACACACAGGCAGAAGCCCAGCCCAGCTCCACACACACACAGGCAGAAACCCAGCCCAGCTTCACACACACAGGCAGAAACCCAGCCCAGCTCCACACACACACAGGCAGAAACCCAGCCCAGCTCCACACACACACACAGGCAGCAAACCAGCCTAGGTACAGACCATCTCCCCACACAGGCAGAAACCCAACCCAGCCCAGCTCCACACACACACACACAGACAGAAACCCATCCTGGCTCGACACACACACACACAGGCAGAAACCCATCCCAGCTCCACATACACAGGCAGAAACCCAGCACAGCTCCACACACACACATAGGCAGGCAGAAACCCAGCCCAGCTCCACACACACAGTCAGCAACCCAGCCTAGGTACAGACCATCTCCACACACACAGGCAGAAACCTAGCCCAGCTCCACACACACACACAGGCAGAAATCCAGCCCAGCTCCCCACACACACACACACACACACACACACACACACACACACACACACACACTTGGGCAGCAACCCAGCCTAGGTACAGACCATCTCCCCACACAGGCAGAAACCCAGCCCAGCTCCACACACACACACACAGGCAGAAACCCAGCCCAGCTCCACACACACACACAGGCAGAAACCCAGCCCAGCCCCACACACACAAACACAGGCAGAAACCCAGCCCAGCTCCGCACACACACACACACACACACACACATGGGCAGCAACCCAGACTAGGTACAGACCATCTCCCCACACAGGCAGAAACCCAGCCCAGCCCAGCTCCACACACACAGGCAGAAACCCAGCCCAGCCCAGCTTCACACACACAGGCAGATACCCAGCCCAGCTGCGCAAACACACACACACACACACACACAGGCACAAACCCAGCCCAGCTCCACACACACACAGACAGAAACCCATCCTGGCTCCACACACACACACACACAGGCACAAACCCAGCCCAGCTCCACACACACACAGACAGAAACCCATCCTGGCTCGACACACACACACACACACAGGCAGAAACCCAACCCAGCTCCGCACACACAGTCAGCAACCCAGCCTAGGTACAGACCATCTCCACACACACAGGCAGAAACCCAGCCCAGCTCCACACACACACACAGGCAGAAACCCAGCCCAGCTCCACACACACACACACAGGCAGAAACCCAGCCCAGCTCCACACACACACACACACACACACACACACACACACACACACGGGCAGCAACCCAGACTAGGTACAGACCATCTCCCCACACAGGCAGAAACCCAGCCCAGCCCAGCTCCACACACAGGCAGAAACCCAGCCCAGCCCAGCTTCACACACACAGGCAGATACCCAGCCCAGCTGCGCAAACACGCACAAACCCAGCCCAGCTCCACACACACACACACACACACACACACACAGGCAGAAACCCAGTCGACGTACAGACCAGCTCCCCATACACACACACACAGGCAGAAACCCAGCCCAGCACCCCCCACCCCAACACACACACACACACACACACACACACACACACACGCACACACACACAGAAACCCAGCCTAGGTATAGATCAGCTCCACCCACACACACACAGGCAGAAACCCAATTCAGCTCCACACACACACACACACACAGGCAGAAACCCAGCCCAGCTCCACACACACACAGGTAGAAACCCATCTCAGCTCCACACACACACACACACACACAGGCAGAAACCCATCCCAGCTCCACACACACAAAGGCAGAAACCCATCCCAGCTCCACACACACACAGGCACAAACCCATCCTGGCTCCACACACACACACACACACAGGCACAAACCCAGCCCAGCTCCACACACACACAGACAGAAACCCATCCTGGCTCGACACACACACACACACACACACACACACAGGCAGAAACCCAGCCCAGCTCCACACACACAGTCAGCAACCCAGCCTAGGTACAGACCATCTCCACACACACAGGCAGAAACCCAGCCCAGCTCCTCACACACACACAGGCAGAAACCCAGCCCAGCTCCACACACACACACACAGGCAGAAACCCAGCCCAGCTCCACACACACACACACACACACACACACACACGGGCAGCAACCCAGACTAGGTACAGACCATCTCCCCACACAGGCAGAAACCCAGCCCAGCCCAGCTCCACACACACAGGCAGAAACCCAGCCCAGCCTCACACACACAGGCAGATACCCAGCCCAGCTGCGCAAACACACACACACACAGGCACAAACCCAGCCCAGCTCCACACACACACACACACACAGGCAGAAACCCAGTCGACGTACAGACCAGCTCCCCATACACACACACACAGGCAGAAACCCAGCCCAGCACCCCCCACCCCAACACACACACACACACAGGCAGAAACCCAGCCTAGGTATAGATCAGCTCCACCCACACACACACAGGCAGAAACCCAATTCAGCTCCACACACACACACACAGGCAGAAACCCAGCCTAGGTATAGATCAGCTCCACCCACACACACACAGGCAGAAACCCAATTCAGCTCCACACACACACACACAGGCAGAAACCCAATTCAGCTCCACACACACACACACAGGCAGAAACCCAGCCCAGCTCCACACACACACAGGTAGAAACCCATCTCAGCTCCACACACACACACACACACACACACACACACACACACACAGGCAGTAACCCAGTCGACGTACAGACCAGCTCCCCAT
This sequence comes from Isurus oxyrinchus, assembly GCA_026770705.1. Classification (NCBI taxonomy): domain Eukaryota; kingdom Metazoa; phylum Chordata; class Chondrichthyes; order Lamniformes; family Lamnidae; genus Isurus; species Isurus oxyrinchus. The sequence continues at coordinate 106,036 of JANJGN010001620.1, read as the reverse complement.
ACACACACACACAGGCAGAAACCCAGCCCAGCACCCCCCACCCCAACACACACACACACACACACACACACACAGGCAGAAACCCAGCCTAGGTATAGATCAGCTCCACCCACACACACACAGGCAGAAACCCAATTCAGCTCCACACACACACACACAGGCAGAAACCCAGCCTAGGTATAGATCAGCTCCACCCACACACACACAGGCAGAAACCCAATTCAGCTCCACACACACACACACAGGCAGAAACCCAATTCAGCTCCACACACACACACACAGGCAGAAACCCAGCCCAGCTCCACACACACAAAGGCAGAAACCCATCCCAGCTCCACACACACACAGGCAGAAACCCAGCCCAGCTCCACACACACACACACACACACACACACACAAACACAGGCAGACACCCAGCCCAGCTCCCCACACACACACACGCGCAGCAACCCAGCCTAGGTACAGACCATCTCCCCACACAGGCAGAAACCCAGCCCAGCCCAGCTCCACACACACAGGCAGAAACCCAGCTCCATGCACACACACAGGCAGAAACCCAGCCCAGCCCAGCTCCACACACACAGGCAGAAACAGCCCAGCTCTACACACACACACACACAGGCAGAAACCCAGCCCAGCTCCACACACACACACACACACACACACACACACACGCAGAAACCCAGCCCAGCTCCACAGACACATACACACAGGCAGAAACCCATCTCCACGCATACACACAGGCAGAAACCCAGCCCAGCTCCACACTCACACAGGCAGAAACCCAGCCCAGCTCCACCGACACACACACACAGGCAGAAACCCAGCTCCATGCACACACACAGGCAGAAACCCAGCCCAGCTCCACACACACACAGGCAGAAACCCAGCCCAGCTCCCCACACACACACACAGGCAGAAACCGATGCCAACTCCACGCACACACACAGGCAGAAACCCATCCCAGCTCCACACACACAGTCAGCAACCCAGCCTAGGTACAGACCATCTCCACACACACAGGCAGAAACCCAGCCCAGCTCCACACACACACACAGGCAGAAACCCAGCCCAGCTCCACACACACACACACACACACAGGCAGAAACCCAGCCCAGCTCCACACACACACACACACGGGCAGCAACCCAGACTAGGTACAGACCATCTCCCCACACAGGCAGATACCCAGCCCAGCCCAGCTCCACACACACAGGCAGAAACCCAGCCCAGCCCAGCTTCACACACACAGGCAGATACCCAGCCCAGCTGCGCAAACACACACACACACAGGCACAAACCCAGCCCAGCACCACACACACACACACACACACACACACACACACAGGCAGAAACCCAGTCGACGTACAGACCAGCTCCCCATACACACACACACAGGCAGAAACCCAGCCCAGCACCCCCCACCCCAACACACACACACACACACACACACACACACACACACAGGCAGAAACCCAGCCTAGGTATAGATCAGCTCCACCCACACACACACAGGCAGAAACCCAATTCAGCTCCACACACACACACACACACAGGCAGAAACCCAGCCCAGCTCCACACACACAAAGGTAGAAACCCATCTCAGCTCCACACACACACACACACACAGGCAGAAACCCATCCCAGCTCCACACACACAAAGGCAGAAACCCATCCCAGCTCCACACACACACAGGCAGAAACCCATCCCAGCTCCACACACACACAGGCAGAAACCCAGCCCAGCTCCACACACACACACAGGCAGAAACCCATCCCAGCTCCACTCACACACACAGGCAGAAACCCAGCCCAGCTCCACACACACACACACACACACACACACAGGCAGAAATCCAGCCCAGCTCCACACACAGACACAGGCAGCAAACCAGCCTAGGTACAGACCATCTCCCCACACAGGCAGAAACCCAACCCAGCCCAGCTCCACACACACAGGCAGAAACCCAGCCCAGCTCCACACACACACAGAAACCCATCCTGGCTCGACACACACACACACACAGGCAGAAACCCAGCCCTGCTCCACACACACAGTCAGCAACCCAGCCTAGGTACAGACCATCTCCACACACACAGGCAGAAACCCAACCCAGCCCAGCTCCATGCACACACAGGCAGAAACCCAGCCCAGCTCCACACACACACACAGGCAGAAACCCATCCCAGCTCCACTCACACACACAGGCAGAAACCCAGCCCAGCTCCACACACACACACACACACACACAGGCAGAAATCCAGCCCAGCTCCACACACACACACAGGCAGCAAACCAGCCTAGGTACAGACCATCTCCCCACACAGGCAGAAACCCAACCCAGCCCAGCTCCACACACACAGGCAGAAACCCAGCCCAGCTCCACACACACACAGAAACCCATCCTGGCTCGACACACACACACACACAGGCAGAAACCCAGCCCTGCTCCACACACACAGTCAGCAACCCAGCCTAGGTACAGACCATCTCCACACACACAGGCAGAAACCCAACCCAGCCCAGCTCCATGCACACACAGGCAGAAACCCAATTCAGCTCCACACACACACACACAGGCAGAAACCCAGCCCAGCTCCACACACACACACACACACACACAGGCAGAAACCCAGCCCAGCTCCACACACACACACACAGGCAGAAACCCAGCCCAGCTCCACACACACACACACACACACACGGGCAGCAACCCAGCCTAGGTACAGACCATCTCCCCACACAGGCAGAAACCCAACCCAGCCCAGCTCCACACACACAGGCAGAAACCCAGTCCAGCTCCACACGAACACAGACAGAAACCCATCCTGGCTCGACACACACACACACACAGGCAGAAACCCAGCCCAGCTACACACACACACACACACACACACAGGCAGAAACCCAGCCTAGGTACAGACCAGCTCCTCATACACACACACAGGCACACAGGCAGAAACCCAGCCCTGCAGCCCCCCCCCCCCCCCCCCCTCCCCACCTCCAACACACACACACACAGGCAGAAACCCAGCCTAGGTACAGACCATCTCCCCACATAGGCAGAAACCCAGCCCAGCCCAGCTTCACACACACAGGCAGATACCCAGCCCAGCTGCGCAAACACACACACACACAGGCACAAACCCAGCCCATCTCCACACACACACACACACAGGCACAAACCCAGTCGAGGTACAGACCAGCTCCCCATACACACACACACACAGGCAGAAACCCAGCCCAGCACCCCCCACCCCAACACACACACACACACACACACACACACACAGGCAGAAACCCAGCCTAGGTATAGATCAGCTCCCCCCACACTCACACAGGCTGAAACCCAATTCAGCTCCACACACACACTCACAGGCAGAAACCCAGCCCAGCTCCACACACACACAGAGGCAGAAACCCAGCCCCACACACACACAGGCAGAAACCCAGCCCCGCTCCACACAAACACAGACAGAAACCCATGCTGGCTCCACACACACACACACAGGCAGAAACCCATCCCAGCTCCACACACACACAGGCAGAAACCCAGCACAGCTCCCCACACACAGGCAGAAACCTATCCCAGCTTCACACACACAGGCAGAAACCCAGCCCAGCTCCACACACACACACAGGCAGCAAACCAGCCTAGGTACAGACCATCTCCCCACACAGGCAGAAACCCAACCCAGCCCAGCTCCACACACACACAGACAGAAACCCATCCTGGCTCGACACACACACACACAGGCAGAAACCCATCCCAGCTCCACATACACAGGCAGAAACCCAGCACAGCTCCACACACACAGTCAGCAACCCAGCCTAGGTACAGACCATCTCCACACACACAGGCAGAAGCCCAGCCCAGCTCCACACACACACAGGCAGAAACCCAGCCCAGCTTCACACACACAGGCAGAAACCCAGCCCAGCTCCACACACACACAGGCAGAAACCCAGCCCAGCTCCACACACACACACAGGCAGCAAACCAGCCTAGGTACAGACCATCTCCCCACACAGGCAGAAACCCAACCCAGCCCAGCTCCACACACACACAGACAGAAACCCATCCTGGCTCGACACACACACACACAGGCAGAAACCCATCCCAGTTCCACATACACAGGCAGAAACCCAGCACAGCTCCACACACACACACAGGCAGAAACCCAGACCAGCTCCACACACACAGTCAGCAACCCAGCCTAGGTACAGACCATCTCCACACACACAGGCAGAAACCTAGCCCAGCTCCACACACACACACAGGCAGAAACCCAGCCCAGCTCCCCACACACACACACACACACACACACACACACACACACACTTGGGCAGCAACCCAGCCTAGGTACAGACCATCTCCCCACACAGGCAGAAACCTAACCCAGCCCAGCTCCACACACACACAGACAGAAACCCATCCTGGCTCGACACACACACACACACAGGCAGAAACCCAGCCCAGCTCCGCACACACAGTCAGCAACACAGCCTAGGTACAGACCATCTCCACACACACAGGCAGAAACCCAGCCCAGCCCCACACACACACACACAGGCAGAAACCCAGCCCAGCTCCACACACACACACACACACACACACACGGGCAGCAACCCAGACTAGGTACAGACCATCTCCCCACACAGGCAGAAACCCAGCCCAGCCCAGCTTCACACACACAGGCACAAACCCAGCCCAGCTCCGCACACACACAGACAGAAACCCATCCTGGCTCCACACACACACACACAGGCACAAACCCAGCCCAGCTCCACACACACACAGACAGAAACCCATCCTGGCTCGACACACACACACACACACAGGCAGAAACCCAACCCAGCTCCGCACACACAGTCAGCAACCCAGCCTAGGTACAGACCATCTCCACACACACAGGCAGAAACCCAGCCCAGCTCCACACACACACACAGGCAGAAACCCAGCCCAGCTCCACACACACACACAGGCAGAAACCCAGCCCAGCTCCCCACACACACACACACACACACACACACACGGGCAGCAACCCAGACTAGGTACAGACCATCTCCCCACACAGGCAGAAACCCAGCCCAGCCCAGCTCCACACACACAGGCAGAAACCCAGCCCAGCCCAGCTTCACACACACAGGCAGATACCCAGCCGAGCTGCGCAAACACACACACACACAGGCACAAACCCAGCCCAGCTCCACACACACACACACACACACACACACACACAGGCAGAAACCCAGTCGACGTACAGACCAGCTCCCCATACACACACACACAGGCAGAAACCCAGCCCAGCACCCCCCACCCCAACACACACACACACACACACACACACACACACACACACACACACAGGCAGAAACCCAGCCTAGGTATAGATCAGCTCCACCCACACACACACAGGCAGAAACCCAATTCAGCTCCACACACACACACACACAGGCAGAAACCCAGCCCAGCTCCACACACACACAGGTAGAAACCCATCTCAGCTCCACACACACACACAGGCAGAAACCCATCCCAGCTCCACACACACAAAGGCAGAAACCCATCCCAGCTCCACACACACACAGGCAGAAACCCAGCCCAGCTCCACACACACACACAGGCAGAAACCCAGCCCAGCTCCACACACACACACAGGCAGCAAACCAGCCTAGGTACAGACCATCTCCCCACACAGGCAGAAACCCAACCCAGCCCAGCTCCACACACACAGGCAGAAACCCAGCCCAGCTCCACACACACACAGAAACCCATCCTGGCTCGACACACACACACACACAGGCAGAAACCCAGCCCTGCTCCACACACACAGTCAGCAACCCAGCCTAGGTACAGACCATCTCCACACACACAGGCAGAAACCCAGCCCAGCTCCACACACACACAGGCAGAAATCCAGCCCAGCTCCACACACACACAGGCAGAAACCCAGCCCAGCTCCACACACACACACACAGGCAGAAACCCAGCCCAGCTCCACACACACACACACACACAAACACACGGAAGCAACCCAGCCTAGGTACAGACCATCTCCCCACACAGGCAGAAACCCAACCCAGCCCAGCTCCACACACACAGGCAGAAACCCAGCCCAGCTCCACACGAACACAGACAGAAACCCATCCTGGCTCGACACACACACACACACAGGCAGAAACCCAGCCCAGCTACACACGCACACACACACACAGGCAGAAACCCAGCCTAGGTACAGAGCAGCTCCTCATACACACACACAGGCACACAGGCAGAAACCCAGCCCAGCACCCCCCACCCCAACACACACACACACACAGGCAGAAACCCAGCCTAGGTATAGATCAGCTCCCCCCACACTCACACAGGCAGAAACCCAATTCAGCTCCACACACACACTCACAGGCAGAAACCCAGCCCAGCTCCACACACACACAGAGGCAGAAACCCAGCCCCACACACACACAGGCAGAAACCCAGCCCAGCTCCACACAAACACAGACAGAAACCCATGCTGGCTCGACACACACACACACAGGCAGAAACCCATCCCAGCTCCACACACACACAGGCAGAAACCCAGCACAGCTCCCCACACACAGGCAGAAACCTATCCCAGCTTCACACACACAGGCAGAAACCCAGCCCAGCTCCACACACACACAAGCAGAAACCCAGCCCAGCTCCACACACACACACAGGCAGCAAACCAGCCTAGGTACAGACCATCTCCCCACACAGGCAGAAACCCAACCCAGCCCAGCTCCACACACACACACACAGACAGAAACCCATCCTGGCTCGACACACACACACACAGGCAGAAACCCATCCCAGCTCCACATACACAGGCAGAAACCCAGCACAGCTCCACACACACAGTCAGCAACCCAGCCTAGGTACAGACCATCTCCACACACACAGGCAGAAGCCCAGCCCAGCTCCACACACACACAGGCAGAAACCCAGCCCAGCTTCACACACACAGGCAGAAACCCAGCCCAGCTCCACACACACACAGGCAGAAACCCAGCCCAGCTCCACACACACACACAGGCAGCAAACCAGCCTAGGTACAGACCATCTCCCCACACAGGCAGAAACCTAACCCAGCCCAGCTCCACACACACACAGACAGAAACCCATCCTGGCTCGACACACACACACACAGGCAGAAACCCATCCCAGCTCCACATACACAGGCAGAAACCCATCCCAGCTCCACATACACAGGCAGAAACCTAGCCCAGCTCCACACACACACACAGGCAGAAACCCAGCCCAGCTCCCCACACACACACACACACACACACACACACACACACACACACACTTGGGCAGCAACCCAGCCTAGGTACAGACCATCTCCCCACACAGGCAGAAACCCAGCCCAGCTCCACACACACACAGACAGAAACCCATCCTGGCTCGACACACACACACACACACAGGCAGAAACCCAGCCCAGCTCCGCACACACAGTCAGCAACCCAACCTAGGTACAGACCATCTCCACACACACAGGCAGAAACCCAGCCCAGCTCCACACACACACACAGGCAGAAACCCAGCCCAGCCCCACACACACACACACAGGCAGAAACCCAGTCGACGTACAGACCAGCTCCCCATACACACACACACAGGCAGAAACCCAGCCCAGCCCAGCTCCACACACACAGGCAGAAACCCAGCCCAGCCCAGCTTCACACACACAGGCAGATACCCAGCCCAGCTGCGCAAACACACACACACACACACACACAGGCACAAACCCAGCCCAGCTCCACACACACACAGACAGAAACCCATCCTGGCTCGACACACACACACACACACACAGGCAGAAACCCATCCTGGCTCGACACACACACACACACAGGCAGAAACCCAACCCAGCTCCGCACACACAGTCAGCAACCCAGCCTAGGTACAGACCATCTCCACACACACAGGCAGAAACCCAGCCCAGCTCCACACACACACACAGGCAGAAACCCAGCCCAGCTCCACACACGCACACACAGGCAGAAACCCAGCCCAGCTCCACACACACACACGGGCAGCAACCCAGACTAGGTACAGACCATCTCCCCACACAGGCAGAAACCCAGCCCAGCCCAGCTCCACACACACAGGCAGATACCCAGCCCAGCTGCGCAAACACACACACACACAGGCACAAACCCAGCCCAGCTCCACACACACACACACAGGCAGAAACCCAGTCGACGTACAGACCAGCTCCCCATACACACACACACAGGCAGAAACCCAGCCCAGCACCACACACACACACACACACACACACACACACACACACACACACACAAACCCAGCCTAGGTATAGATCAGCTCCACCCACACACACACAGGCAGAAACCCAATTCAGCTCCACACACACACACACACAGGCAGAAACCCAGCCCAGCTCCACACACACACAGGTAGAAACCCATCTCAGCTCCACACACACACACACACACACACACACACACACACACACACACAGGCAGAAACCCATCCCAGCTCCACACACACAAAGGCAGAAACCCATCCCAGCTCCACACACACACAGGCACAAACCCAGCCCAGCTCCACACACACACAGACAGAAACCCATCCTGGCTCCACACACACACACACAGGCAGAAACCCAGCCCAGCTCCACACACACAGTCAGCAACCCAGCCTAGGTACAGACCATCTCCACACACACAGGCAGAAACCCAGCCCAGCTCCACACACACACACAGGCAGCAAACCAGCCTAGGTACAGACCATCTCCCCACACAGGCAGAAACCCAACCCAGCCCAGCTCCACACACACACAGACAGAAACCCATCCTGGCTCGACACACACACACACAGGCAGAAACCCATCCCAGCTCCACATACACAGGCAGAAACCCAGCACAGCTCCACACACACAGTCAGCAACCCAGCCTAGGTACAGACCATCTCCACACACACAGGCAGAAGCCCAGCCCAGCTCCACACACACACAGGCAGAAACCCAGCCCAGCTTCACACACACAGGCAGAAACCCAGCCCAGCTCCACACACACACAGGCAGAAACCCAGCCCAGCTCCACACACACACACAGGCAGCAAACCAGCCTAGGTACAGACCATCTCCCCACACAGGCAGAAACCTAACCCAGCCCAGCTCCACACACACACAGACAGAAACCCATCCTGGCTCGACACACACACACACACAGGCAGAAACCCATCCCAGCTCCACATACACAGGCAGAAACCCATCCCAGCTCCACACACACACACAGGCAGAAACCCAGCCCAGCTCCCCCCCCACACACACACACACACACACACACACACACACACACACACACACTTGGGCAGCAACCCAGCCTAGGTACAGACCATCTCCCCACACAGGCAGAAACCCAGCCCAGCTCCACACACACACAGACAGAAACCCATCCTGGCTCGACACACACACACACACAGGCAGAAACCCAGCCCAGCTCCGCACACACAGTCAGCAACCCAACCTAGGTACAGACCATCTCCACACACACAGGCAGAAACCCAGCCCAGCTCCACACACACACACAGGCAGAAACCCAGCCCAGCCCCACACACACACACACAGGCAGAAACCCAGTCGACGTACAGACCAGCTCCCCATACACACACACACAGGCAGAAACCCAGCCCAGCCCAGCTCCACACACACAGGCAGAAACCCAGCCCAGCCCAGCTTCACACACACAGGCAGATACCCAGCCCAGCTGCGCAAACACACACACACACACAGGCACAAACCCAGCCCAGCTCCACACACACACAGACAGAAACCCATCCTGGCTCGACACACACACACACACACACAGGCAGAAACCCATCCTGGCTCGACACACACACACACACAGGCAGAAACCCAACCCAGCTCCGCACACACAGTCAGCAACCCAGCCTAGGTACAGACCATCTCCACACACACAGGCAGAAACCCAGCCCAGCTCCACACACACACACAGGCAGAAACCCAGCCCAGCTCCACACACGCACACACAGGCAGAAACCCAGCCCAGCTCCACACACACACACACACACGGGCAGCAACCCAGACTAGGTACAGACCATCTCCCCACACAGGCAGAAACCCAGCCCAGCCCAGCTCCACACACACAGGCAGATACCCAGCCCAGCTGCGCAAACACACACACACACAGGCACAAACCCAGCCCAGCTCCACACACACACACACAGGCAGAAACCCAGTCGACGTACAGACCAGCTCCCCATACACACACACACAGGCAGAAACCCAGCCCAGCACCACACACACACACACACACACACACACACACACACACACACACACACACACACAAACCCAGCCTAGGTATAGATCAGCTCCACCCACACACACACAGGCAGAAACCCAATTCAGCTCCACACACACACACACACAGGCAGAAACCCAGCCCAGCTCCACACACACACAGGTAGAAACCCATCTCAGCTCCACACACACACACACAGGCAGAAACCCATCCCAGCTCCACACACACAAAGGCAGAAACCCATCCCAGCTCCACACACACACAGGCACAAACCCAGCCCAGCTCCACACACACACAGACAGAAACCCATCCTGGCTCCACACACACACACACACACACAGGCAGAAACCCAGCCCAGCTCCACACACACAGTCAGCAACCCAGCCTAGGTACAGACCATCTCCACACACACAGGCAGAAACCTAGCCCAGCTCCACACACACACACAGGCAGAAACCCAGCCCAGCTCCCCACACACACACACACACACACACAGGCAGAAACCCAGCCCTGCTCCACACACACAGTCAGCAACCCAGCCTAGGTACAGACCATCTCCACACACACAGGCAGAAACCCAGCCCAGCTCCACACACACACACACAGGCAGAAACCCAGCCCAGCTCCACACACACACACACACACACACACACACACGGGCAGCAACCCAGACTAGGTACAGACCATCTCCCCACACAGGCAGAAACCCAGCCCAGCCCAGCTCCACACACACAGGCAGAAACCCAGCCCAGCCCAGCTTCACACACACAGGCAGATACCCAGCCCAGCTGCGCAAACACACACACACACAGGCAGAAACCCAGCCCAGCTCCACACACACACACACACAGGCAGAAACCCAGCCCAGCTCCACACACACACACACAGGCAGAAACCCAGCCCAGCTCCACACACACACACAGGCAGAAACCCAGCCCAGCTCCACACACACACACACACACACACACACACACACACACACACACACAGAAACATAGCAAATGCTCCAAACCCGTACCCACAGATACACAGAATTTGGCATCAGTTCCCAAAGTCACAGTCAGTCACGTGACTGATGTAAATCATTTGTTTGAGAAACTTTTGACCAGTCTGTCAGAGCAGAAGTTGTATTTACTGTGAAGACACAACAAGCAGTGACTTACTGTTTTCATATCTGGAATTGGGTCCCCCTGGGGACTTGGGGTCGAAGTGAGCGAGCTCCTTCTCCACGTAATACAGAACCCGCATGTCATCGTTCTGCTGATTGGCCTGAATCCTGTATCCACTTCGCACTGAGAGAAACCGAGACAGGGTCAGTCTGACTGAAACCACAGTCACCTTCCAACCTGCCCCGAGTTTCCACCTCCACCCAGACTGACCGGCCCCTCCCCTCCCCCTCCCCACCCTTACCCATTCCCCAACCCCCACCCCACCCACACCCCCGGCCCCTCCCCAACCCCCACCCACACCCCCACCCCTTCCCCAACCCCCACCCCACCCCGGCCCCTCCCCCACCCCAACCCCCGGCCCCTCCCCTACCCCCACCCCACCCTGGCACTGGCCCCACCCCCACCCCCTCACCCTTCCCCACCCCACCCCAACGCCCAACGGCCCCTCCCCCACCCTCTCCCCAATGCGCAGCCACCAGATCAACACCAACTCATTCCAATGGAGCCATTTCCTCGGTGGGATGAGAGCTGCCCTGCTGGGTTCCTGGTGTGTGCAGTAACAGTGAGAGCCTGAACAGGACGTGTTCCCCTCACAAACAGCAACACTCAGCAGCTCAGCCCCGCTCTCAGTGACAAATAGCAAAGCTCAGGGGGCACAGACACACGCAGCGGGCGTGAGGGAGAGAGAGGGAGCGCGCGGGCGAGAGAGGGAGCGCGCGGGCGAGAGAGGGAGCGCGCGGGCGAGAGAGGGAGCGCGCGGGCGAGAGAGGGAGCGCGCGGGCGAGAGAGGGAGCGCGCGGGCGAGAGAGGGAGCGCGCGGGCGAGAGAGGGAGCGCGCGGGCGAGAGAGGGAGCGCGCGGGCGAGAGAGGGAGCGCGCGGGCGAGAGAGGGAGCGCGCGGGCGAGAGAGGGAGCGCGCGGGCGAGAGAGGGAGCGCGCGGGCGAGAGAGGGAGCGCGCGGGCGAGAGAGGGAGCGCGCGGGCGAGAGAGGGAGCGCGCGGGCGAGAGAGGGAGCGCGCGGGCGAGAGAGGGAGCGCGCGGGCGAGAGAGGGAGCGCGCGGGCGAGAGAGGGAGCGCGCGGGCGAGAGAGGGAGCGCGCGGGCGAGAGAGGGAGCGCGCGGGCGAGAGAGGGAGCGCGCGGGCGAGAGAGGGAGCGCGCGGGCGAGAGAGGGAGCGCGCGGGCGAGAGAGGGAGCGCGCGGGCGAGAGAGGGAGCGCGCGGGCGAGAGAGGGAGCGCGCGGGCGAGAGAGGGAGCGCGCGGGCGAGAGAGGGAGCGCGCGGGAGAGAGGGAGAGCGCGGGCGAGAGAGGGAGAGCGCGGGCGAGAGAGGGAGAGCGCGGGCGAGAGAGGGAGAGCGCGGGCGAGAGAGGGAGAGCGCGGGCGAGAGAGGGAGAGCGCGGGCGAGAGAGGGAGAGCGCGGGCGAGAGAGGGAGAGCGCGGGCGAGAGAGGGAGAGCGCGGGCGAGAGAGGGAGAGCGCGGGCGAGAGAGAGAGAGCGCGGGCGAGAGAGAGAGAGCGCGGGCGAGACAGAGCGGGCGAGAGAGAGAGCGGGCGAGAGAGAGAGCGGGCGAGAGAGAGAGCGGCTGAGAGAGAGCGGGCGAGAGAGAGAGCAGGCGAGAGACAGAGCGGGTGAGAGAGAGCGGGCGAGAGAGAGCGGGCGAGAGAGAGCGGGCGAGAGAGAGCGGGCGAGAGAGAGCGGGCGAGAGAGAGCGGGCGAGACAGAGCGGGCGAGACAGAGCGGGCGAGACAGAGCGGGCGAGACAGAGCGGGCGAGACAGAGCGGGCGAGACAGAGCGGGCGAGACAGAGCGGGCGAGACAGAGCGGGCGAGACAGAGCGGGCGAGACAGAGCGGGCGAGACAGAGCGGGCGAGACAGAGCGGGCGAGACAGAGCGGGCGAGACAGAGCGGGCGAGACAGAGCGGGCGAGACAGAGCGGGCGAGACAGAGCGGGCGAGACAGAGCGGGCGAGACAGAGCGGGCGAGACAGAGCGGGCGAGACAGAGCGGGCGAGACAGAGCGGGCGAGACAGAGCGGGCGAGACAGAGCGGGCGAGACAGAGCGGGCGAGACAGAGCGGGCGAGACAGAGCGGGCGAGACAGAGCGGGCGAGACAGAGCGGGCGAGACAGAGCGGGCGAGACAGAGGGCAATGAGCCAGCAGAACAGCAGGATTCCCTCTTGAACACACACGTTGTTAGGACGATGGGAGTTGACTCGGTGAGCAGCAGTCAGTCTGTCTCAGCTCCTGGTCACACTGAGTCACACCACAACGTCCCCATTCTTACCCGAATGGAAAGAGTTAAACGTTATCAATGGGGAAGCGGGACGATTGTTTCCATGGTGAAGCTGGTGAGGGGGGAGAGAAATGAAGCTATAAAACTGCTGAAAGGGAAGTTGAAGAAGCAGTTTGCAGGAGGAAGGGAGAGACTGGAAGCAGAATCTACAAAGTGAACAGGACAGTGAGGAGGACCAGAGGGATATGAACAGGGAACAGGAAGCAAGCGGTGTGAGTGGCGGCACAGGGAGAAACTCCCAGACACAAGCTGGGGAAAGCTCCCTGGGGAAAGGTGGGGAAGCAGAGGCGCTGCTCCCACAGCCACTTCCACACAAGCTCACACTCCACCTCACTCAAACAGCACAGGCCTGATTTTAACCCAGTCACTGACCGCCAGTTCAAATCAGCACCACAGTCTCCCGAACCTCAAACAGGGGCACACTCACACTCGGCTCGGGGTGAACGGGGTCGCGCGCGGGGTGAACGGGGTCGCGCTCGGGGTGAACGGGGGCGCGCTCGGGGTGAACGGGGGCGCGCTCGGGGTGAACGGGGGCGCGCTCGGGGTGAAGGGGGGGCGCGCTCGGGGTGAACGGGGGCGCGCTCGGGGTGAACGGGGGCGCGCTCGGGGTGAAGGGGGTCGCGCTCCGGGTGAACGGGGTCGCGCTCCGGGTGAACGGGGTCGCGCTCCGGGTGAACGGGGTCGCGCTCCGGGTGAACGGGGTCGCGCTCGGGGTGAAGGGGGGGCGCGCTCGGGGTGAAGGGGGCGCGCTCGGGGTGAAGGGGGTCGCGCTCGGGGTGAACGGGGTCGCGCTCACTCTCTGTAGGTTGACCTCTGGAACACAGACTCACCAGAACTCGGAGCATCCGGATCCTGCAGGAGGGGAACACGACTGTGGTTTCCAACTGGAGAAGAACAGACAGGTTCAGAGAGGGGGAAATGTGGGGGGGTAAAACACAGACCGACAGGAACAGCCCCCGCCCCCGCCCAGCACCATCCTGCTGACTGGCCTGAATCCCAGCAAGTCCCCGCTTCCAGCCCCAGGATCAGTGCCAGGCTCCCAGTCAACCTCAGCATTACCTCTGGCCAACATCTGGCCAACCTCTGGCCAGCGTCACTCACACACTCGACAGTTAACTGACCCTCTGAGCCCCTCAACCCTCCACCCCGCAGCCCCCCACCCCAGGGGAGGTCCCAGTCTGCATCACCCCAAGACACACATCCCCACTGCGGCTAATATCACAGCCAGTGACCCCGGGCTCTGTGCTGGTCAGTGTGGTGCAGCCAGTGACCCCGGGCTCTGTGCTGGTCAGTGTGGTGCAGCCAGTGACCCCGGGCTCTGTGCTGGTCAGTGTGGTGCAGCCAGTCACCCCGGGCTCTGTGCTGGTCAGTGTGGTGCAGCTAGTGAACCCGGGCTCTACGTTCTGGTCAGTGTGGTGCAGCCAGTGACCCCAGATTCTGTGCGGGTCAGTGTGATGCAGCCAGTGACCCCGTGCTCTGTGCTGGTCAGTGTGGTGCAGCCAGTGACCCCGGGCTCTGTGCTGGTCAGTGTGGTGCAGCCAGTGACCCCGGGCACTACGTTCTGGTCAGTGTGGTGCAGCCAGTGACCCCGGGCTCTACGTTCTGGTCAGTGTGGTGCAGCCAGTCACCCCGAGCTCTGTGCTGGTCATTGTGGTGCAGCCAGTGACCCCGGGCTCTGTGCTGGTCAGTGTGGTGCAGGCAGTGACCCCGGGCTCTGTGCTGGTCAGTATGGTGCAGCCAGTGACCCCGGGCTCTGTGCTGGTCAGTGTGGTGCAGCCAGTGACCCCGGGCTCTGTGCTGGTCAGTGTGGTGCAGCCAGTGACCCCGGGCTCTGTGCTGGTCAGTGTGGTGCAGCCAGTGACCCCGGGCTCTGTGCTGGTCAGTGTGGTGCAGCCAGTGACACGGTCTCGACATTCTGGTTAGTGTGGTGCAGCCAGAGACCCCGGGCTCTGTGCTGGTTAGTGTGGTGCAGCCAGTGACCTCGGGCTGTGTGCTGGTCAGTGTGGTGCAGCCAGTGACACGGGCTCTACGTTCTGGTTAGTGTGGTGCAGCCAGTGACCCCGGGCTCTGTGCTGGTCAGTGTGGTGCAGCCAGTGACACGGTCTCTACGTTCTGGTTAGTGTGGTGCAGCCAGTGACCCCGGGCTCTGTGCTGGTCATTGTGGTGCAGCCAGTGACCCTGGGCTCTGTGCTGGTCAGTGTAGTGCAGCCAGTGACCCCAGGCTCTGTGCTGGTCAGTGTAGTGCAGCCAGTGACCCCAGGCTCTGTGCTGGTCAGTGTGGTGCAGCCAGTGACCCCAGGCTCTGTGCTGGTCAGTGTGGTGCAGCTAGTGAACCCGGGCTCTACGTTCTGGTCAGTGTGGTGCAGCCAGTGACCCCGGATTCAGTGCGGGTCAGTGTGCTGCAGCCAGTGACCCCGTGCTCTGTGCTGGTCAGTGTGGTGCAGCCAGTGACCCCGGGCTCTGTGCTGGTCAGTGTGTTGCAGCCAGTGACCCCGGGCTCTACGTTCTGTTCAGTGTGGTGCAGCCAGTGACCCCGGGCTCTGTGCTGGTCAGTGTGGTGCAGCCAGTGACCCCGGGCTCTGTGCTGGTCAGTGTGGTGCAGCCAGTCACCCCGGGCTCTGTGCTGGTCAGTGTGGTACAGCCAGTGTCCCCGGGCTCTGTGCTGGTCAGTGTGGTGCAGCCAGTGACCCCGGGCTCTACGTTCTGGTCAGTGTGGTGCAGCCAGTGACCCCGGGCTCTGTGCTGGTCAGTGTGGTGCAGCCAGTGACCCCGGGCTCTGTGCTGGTCAGTGTGGTGCAGCCAGTGACCCCGGGCTCTGTGCTGGTCAGTGTGGTGCAGCCAGTGACCCCGGGCTCTGTGCTGGTCAGTGTGGTGCAGCCAGTGACCCTGGGCTCTGTGCTGGTCAGTGTGGTGCAGCCAGTGACCCCGGGCTCTACGTTCTGTTCAGTGTGGTACAGCCAGTGAACCCGGGCTCAGTGCTGGTCAGTGTTGTGCAGCCAGTGACCCTGGGCTCTGTGCTGTTCAGTGTGGTGCAGCCAGTGACCCAAGGCTCTGTGCTGGTCAGTGTGGTGCAGCCAGTGAACCCGGGCTCTACGTTCTGGTCAGTGTGGTGCAACTAGTGAACCCGGGCTCTACGTTCTGGTCAGTGTGGTGCAGCCAGTGACCCCGTGCTCTGTGCTGGTCAGAGTGGTGCAGCCAGTGACCCCGGGCTCTGTGCTGGTCAGTGTGGTGCAGCCAGTGACCCCGGGCTCTACGTTCTGGTCAGTGTGGTGCAGCCAGTGACCCCGGGCTCTACGTTCTGTTCAGTGTGGTGCAGCCAGTGACCCCGGGCTCTGTGCTGGTCAGTGTGGTGCAGCCAGTCACCCCGGGCTCTGTGCTGGTCAGTGTGGTGCAGCCAGTGACCCCAGGCTCTGTGCTGGTCAGTGTGGTGCAGCCAGTCACCCTGGGCTCTGTGCTGGTCAGTGTGGTGCAGCCAGTGACCCAGGGCTCTGTGCTGGTCAGTGTGGTGCAGCCAGTCACCCCGGGCTCTGTGCTGGTCAGTGTGGTGCAGACAGTGACCCCGGGCTCTGTGCTGGTCAGTGTGGTGCAGCCAGTGACCCCGGGCTCTGTGCTGGTCAGTGTGGTACAGCCAGTGACCCCGGGCTCTGTGCTGGTCAGTGTGGTGCAGCCAGTGACCCCGGGCTCTGTGCTGGTCAGTGTGGTGCAGCTAGTGAACCCGGGCTCTACGTTCTGGTCAGTGTGGTGCAGACAGTGACCTCGGGCTCTACGTTCTAGTCAGGGTGGTGCAGCCAGTGACCCCAGGCTCTACGTTCTGGTCAGTGTGGTGCAGCCAGTGACCCCGGGCTCTGTGCTGGTCAGTGTGGTGCAGCCAGTGACCCCGGGCTCTGTGCTGGTCAGTGTGGTGCAGCCAGTGACCCCGGGCTCTGTGCTGGTCAGTGTGGTGCAGGCAGTGACACGGTCTCTACGTTCTGGTTAGTGTGGTGCAGCCAGTGACCCCGGGCTCTGTGTTGGTGAGTGTGGTGCAGCCAGTGACACGGGCTCTACGTTCTGGTTAGTGTGGTGCAGCCAGTGACCCCGGGCTCTGTGCTGGTCAGTGTGGTGCAGCCAGTGACCCTGGGCTCTGTGCTGGTCAGTGTGGTGCAGCCAGTGACCCCAGGCTCTGTGCTGGTCAGTGTGGTGCAGCCAGTGACCCCGGGCTCTGTGCTGGTCAGTGTGGTGCAGCTAGTGAACCCGGGCTCTACGTTCTTGTCAGTGTGGTGCAGCCAGTGACCCGGACTCTACGTTCTGGTCAGTGTGGTGCAGAAAGTGACCCCGGGCTCCACGTTCTGGTCAGTGTGGTGCAGCCAGTGACCCCGGACTCTGTGCTGGTCAGTGTGGTGCAGACAGTGACCCCGGGCTCTACATTCTGGTCAGTGTGGTGCAGCCAGTGACCCCGGGCTCTACGTTCTGTTCAGTGTGGTACAGCCAGTGACCCCGGGCTCAGTGCTGGTCAGTGTGGTGCAGCCAGTGACCCCGGGCTCTGTGCTGGTCAGTGTGGTGCAGCCAGTGACCCCGGGCTCTGTGCTGGTCAGTGTGGTGCAGCCAGTGACACTGGGCTCTACGTTCTGGTCAGTGTGGTGTAGCCAGTGACCCCGGGCTCTACGTTCTGGTCAGTGTGGTGCAGCCAGTGACCCCGGGCTCTGTGCTGGTCAGTGTGGTGCTGCCAGTGACACCGGGGTATACATTCTGGTCAGTGTGGTGCAGCCAGTGACCCCGGGCTCTGTGCTGGTCAGTGTGGTGCAGCCAGTGACCCCGGGCTCTGTGCTGGTCAGTGTGGTGCAGCCAGTGACCCCGGGCTCTACTTTCTGGTCAGTGTGGTGCAGCCAGTGACCCCGGGCTCTACGTTCTGGTCAGTGTGGTGCAGCCAGTGACACCGGGCTCTGTGCTGATCAGTGTGGTGCAGCTAGTGACCCCGGGCTCTACGTTCTGGTCAGTGTGGTGCAGCCAGTGACCCCGGGCTCTGTGCTGGTCAGTGTGGTGCAGCTAGTGACCCCGGGCTCTGTGCTGGTCAGTGTGGTGCAGCCAGTGACCCCGGGGTCTACGTTCTGGTCAGTGTGGTGCAGCCACTGTCCCCGGGCTCTGTGCTGGTCAGTGTGGTGCAGCCAGTGACCCCGGGCTCTGTGCTGGTCAATGTGGTGCAGCCAGTGACCCCGGGCTCTGTGCTGGTCAGGGTGGTGCAGCCAGAGACCCCGGGCTCTACGTTCTAGTCAGGGTGGTGCAGCCAGTGACCCCGGGCTCAACGTTCTGGTCAGTGTGGTGCAGCCAGTGACCCCGGGCTCTCCATTCTGTGTCAGTGTGGTGCAGCCAGTGACCCCGGGCTCTATGTTCTGGTGAGTGTGGTGCAGCCAGTGACCCCGGGCTCTGTGCTGGTCAGTGTGGTGCAGCCAGTGACCCCGGGCTCAAAGTTCTGGTCAGTGTGGTGCAGCCAGTGACCCCGGGCTCTGTGCTGGTCAGTGTGGTGCAGCCAGTGACACCGGGCTCTGTGCTGGTCAGTGTGGTGCAGCCAGTGACTCCGGGCTCTGTGCTGGTCAGTGCGGTGCAGCCAGTGACACCCGGCTCTACGTTCAGGTCAGTGTGGTGCAGCCAGTGGTCCCGGGCTCTGTGCTGGTCAGTGTGGTGCAGCCAGTGACTCCGGGCTCTGTGCTGGTCAGTGTGGTGCAGCCAGTGACACTGGGCTCTACGATCTGGTCAGTGTGGTGTAGCCAGTGACCCCGGGCTCTACGTTCAGGTCATTGTGATGCAGCCAGTGACCCCGGGCTCTGTGCTGGTCAGTGTGGTGCTACCAGTGACACCGGGGTATACATTCTGGTCAGTGTGGTGCAGCCAGTGACCCCGGGCTCTGTGCTGGTCAGTGTGGTGCAGCCAGTGACCCCGGGCACTACGTTCTGGTCAGTGTGGTGCAGCCAGTGACCCCGGGCTCTTTGCTGGTCAGTGTGGTGCAGCCAGTCACCCCGGGCTCCTCGTTCTGGTCAGTGTGGTGCAGCCAGTGACCCCGGGCTCTACGTTCTGGTCAGTGTGGTGCAGCCAGTGACCCCGGGCTCTATGTTCTGGTCAGTGTGGTGCAGCCAGTGACCCCGGGCTCTGTGCTGGTCAGTGTGGTGCAGCCAGTGACCCAGGGGTCTGTGCTGGTCAGTGTGGTGCAGCCAGTGACCCCGGGCTCTGTGCTGGTCAGTGTGGTGCAGCCAGTGACACCGGGGTCTACGTTCTGGTCAGTGTAGTGCAGCCAGTGACCCCGGGCTCTGTGCTGGTCAGTGTGGTGCAGCCAGTGACCCCGGGCTCTACGTTCTGGTCAGTGTGGTGCAGCCAGTGACCCCGGGCTCTCCGTTCTGGGTCAGTGTGGTGCAGCCAGTGACCCCGGGCTCTACGTTCTGGTCAGTGTGGTGCAGCCAGTGACCCCGAGCTCTGTGCTGGTCAGTGTGGTGCAGCCAGTGACACGGGCTCTGCGTTCTGGTTAGTGTGGTGCAGCTAGTGACCCCGGGCTCTGTGCTGGTCAGTGTGGTGCAGCCAGTGACCCCGGGCTCTACGTTCTGGTCAGTGTGGTGCAGCCAGTGACCCCGGGCTCTACGTTCTGGTCAGTGTGGTGCAGCCAGTGACCCCGGGCTCTGTGCTGGTCAGTGTGGTGCAGCCAGTGACCCAGGGGTCTGTGCTGGTCAGTGTGGTGCAGCCAGTGACCCCGGGCTCTGTGCTGGTCAGTGTGGTGTAGCCAGTGACACGGGCTCTACGTTCTGTTCAGTGTAGTGCAGCCAGTGACCCTGGGCTCTGTGCTAGTCAGTGTGGTGCAGCCAGTGACCCCGGGCTCTGTGCTGATCAGTGTGTTGCAGCCAGTGACCCCGGGCTCTACGTTCTGGTCAGTGTGGTGCAGCCAGTGACCCCGGGGTCTACGTTCTGGTCAGTGTGGTGTAGCCAGTGTCCCCGGGCTCTGTGCTGGTCAGTGTGGTGCAGCCAGTGACCCCGGGCTCTGTGCTGGTCAGTGTGGTGCAGCTAGTGACCCCGGGCTCTACATTCTGGTCAGTGTGGTGCAGCCAGTGACCCCGGGCTCTCCGTTCTGGTCAGTGTGGTGCAGCCAGTGACCCCGGGCTCTACGTTCTGGTCAGTGTGGTGCAGCCAGTGACCCCGGGCTCTGTGCTGGTCAGTGTGGTGCAGCCAGTGACCCCGGGCTCTACGTTCTGTTCTGTGTGGTGCAGCCAGTGATCCCGGGCTCTGTGCTGGTCAGTGTGGTGCAGCCAGTGACCCCGGGCTCAACGTTCTGGTCAGTGTGGTGCAGCCAGTGACCCCGGGCTCTCCATTCTGTGTCAGTGTGGTGCAGCCAGTGACCCCGGGCTCTATGTTCTGGTGAGTGTGGTGCAGCCAGTGACCCCGGGCTCTGTGCTGGTCAGTGTGGTGCAGCCAGTGACCCCGGGCTCAAAGTTCTGGTCAGTGTGGTGCAGCCAGTGACCCCGGGCTCTGTGCTGGTCAGTGTGGTGCAGCCAGTGACACCGGGCTCTGTGCTGGTCAGTGTGGTGCAGCCAGTGACTCCGGGCTCTGTGCTGGTCAGTGCGGTGCAGCCAGTGACACCCGGCTCTACGTTCAGGTCAGTGTGGTGCAGCCAGTGGTCCCGGGCTCTGTGCTGGTCAGTGTGGTGCAGCCAGTGACTCCGGGCTCTGTGCTGGTCAGTGTGGTGCAGCCAGTGACACTGGGCTCTACGATCTGGTCAGTGTGGTGTAGCCAGTGACCCCGGGCTCTACGTTCAGGTCAGTGTGGTGCAGCCAGTGACCCCGGGCTCTGTGCTGGTCAGTGTGGTGCAGCCAGTGACCCCGGGCTCTACGTTCTGGTCAGTGTGGTGCAGCCAGTGACCCCGGGCTCTTTGCTGGTCAGTGTGGTGCAGCCAGTCACCCCGGGCTCCTCGTTCTGGTCACTGTGGTGCAGCCAGTGACCCCGGGCTCTACGTTCTGGTCAGTGTGGTGCAGCCAGTGACCCCGGGCTCTATGTTCTGGTCAGTGTGGTGCAGCCAGTGACCCCGGGCTCTGTGCTGGTCAGTGTGGTGCAGCCAGTGACCCAGGGTTCTGTGCTGGTCAGTGTGGTGCAGCCAGTGACCCCGGGCTCTGTGCTGGTCAGTGTGGTGCAGCCAGTGACACCGGGGTCTACGTTCTGGTCAGTGTAGTGCAGCCATTGACCCCGGGCTCTGTGCTGGTCAGTGTGGTGCAGCCAGTGACCCCGGGCTCTACGTTCTGGTCAGTGTGGTGCAGCCAGTGACCCCGGGCTCTCCGTTCTGGGTCAGTGTGGTGCAGCCAGTGACCCCGGGCTCTACGTTCTGGTCAGTGTGGTGCAGCCAGTGACCCCGAGCTCTGTGCTGGTCAGTGTGGTGCAGCCAGTGACACGGGCTCTGCGTTCTGGTTAGTGTGGTGCAGCCAGTGACCCCGGGCTCTGTGCTGGTCAGTGTGGTGCAGCCAGTGACCCCGGGGTCTACGTTCTGGTCAGTGTGGTGCAGCCAGTGACCACGGGCTCTGTGCTGGTCAGTGTGGTGCAGCCAGTGACCGCGGGCTCTGTGCTGGTCAGTGTGGTGCAGCCAGTGACCCCGGGCTCTGTGCTGGTCAGTGTGGTGCAGCCAGTGACCCCGGGCTCTGTGCTGGTCAGTGTGGTGCAGCCAGTGACCGCGGGCTCTCTGCTGGTCAGTGTGGTGCAGCCAGTGACCCCGGGCTCTGTGCTGGTCAGTGTGGTGCAGCCAGTCACCCCGGGCTCTACGTTCTGGTCAGTGTGGTACAGCCAGTGACACCGGGCTCTACGTTCTGGTCAGTGTGGTGCAGCCAGTGACCCCGGGCTCCGTGTTCTGGTCCCTGTGGTGCAGCCAGTGACACCGGGCTCTGTGCTGGTCAGTGTGGTGCAGCCAGTGACCCCGGGCTCTATGTTCTGGTCAGTGTCGTGCAGCCAGTGACCCCGGGCTCTGTGCTGTTCAGTGTGGTGCAGCCAGTGACACCGGGGTCTACGTTCTGGTCAGTGTAGTGCAGCCATTGACCCCGGGCTCTGTGCTGGTCAGTGTGGTGCAGCCAGTGACCCCGGGCTCTACGTTCTGGTCAGTGTGGTGCAGCCAGTGACCCCGGGCTCTCCGTTCTGGGTCAGTGTGGTGCAGCCAGTGACCCCGGGCTCTACGTTCTGGTCAGTGTGGTGCAGCCAGTGACCCCGAGCTCTGTGCTGGTCAGTGTGGTGCAGCCAGTGACACGGGCTCTGCGTTCTGGTTAGTGTGGTGCAGCCAGTGACCCCGGGCTCTGTGCTGGTCAGTGTGGTGCAGCCAGTGACCCCGGGGTCTACGTTCTGGTCAGTGTGGTGCAGCCAGTGACCACGGGCTCTGTGCTGGTCAGTGTGGTGCAGCCAGTGACCGCGGGCTCTGTGCTGGTCAGTGTGGTGCAGCCAGTGACCCCGGGCTCTGTGCTGGTCAGTGTGGTGCAGCCAGTGACCCCGGGCTCTGTGCTGGTCAGTGTGGTGCAGCCAGTGACCGCGGGCTCTCTGCTGGTCAGTGTGGTGCAGCCAGTGACCCCGGGCTCTGTGCTGGTCAGTGTGGTGCAGCCAGTCACCCCGGGCTCTACGTTCTGGTCAGTGTGGTACAGCCAGTGACACCGGGCTCTACGTTCTGGTCAGTGTGGTGCAGCCAGTGACCCCGGGCTCCGTGTTCTGGTCCCTGTGGTGCAGCCAGTGACACCGGGCTCTGTGCTGGTCAGTGTGGTGCAGCCAGTGACCCCGGGCTCTATGTTCTGGTCAGTGTCGTGCAGCCAGTGACCCCGGGCTCTGTGCTGTTCAGTGTGGTGCAGCCAGTGACCCAAGGCTCTGTGCTGGTGAGTGTGGTGCAGCCAGTGACCCCGGGCTCTGTGCTGGTCAGTGTGGTGCAGCCAGTGACACCGGGGTCTACGTTCTGGTCAGTGTAGTGCAGCCATTGACACCGGGCTCTGTGCTGGTCAGTGTGGTGCAGCCAGTGACCCCGGGCTCTACGTTCTGGTCAGTGTGGTGCAGCCAGTGACCCCGGGCTCTCCGTTCTGGGTCATTGTGGTGCAGCCAGTGACCCCGGGCTCTACGTTCTGGTCAGTGTGGTGCAGCCAGTGACCCCGAGCTCTGTGCTGGTCAGTGTGGTGCAGCCAGTGACACGGGCTCTGCGTTCTGGTTAGTGTGGTGCAGCCAGTGACCCCGGGCTCTGTGCTGGTCAGTGCGGTGCAGCCAGTGACCCGGGGTCTACGTTCTGGTCAGTGTGGTGCAGCCAGTGACCACGGGCTCTGTGCTGGTCAGTGTGGTGCAGCCAGTGACCGCGGGCTCTGTGCTGGTCAGTGTGGTGCAGCCAGTGACCCCGGGCTCTGTGCTGGTCAGTGTGGTGCAGCCAGTGACCCCGGGCTCTGTGCTGGTCAGTGTGGTGCAGCCAGTGACCCCGGGCTCTGTGCTGGTCAGTGTGGTGCAGCCAGTGACCCCGGGCTCTGTGCTGGTCAGTGTGGTGCAGCCAGTGACCCCGGGCTCTACGTTCTGGTCAGTGTGGTGCAGCCAGTGACCCTGGGCTCTACGTTCTGGTCAGTGTGGTGCAGCCAGTGACCCCGGGCTCTGTGCTGGTCAGTGTGGTGCAGCCAGTGACCCCGGGCTCTACGTTCTGGTCAGTGTGGTACAGCCAGTGACACCGGGCTCTACGTTCTGGTCAGTGTGGTGCAGCCAGTGACCCCGGGCTCCGTGTTCTGGTCCCTGTGGTGCAGCCAGTGACACCGGGCTCTGTGCTGGTCAGTGTGGTGCAGCCAGTGACCCCGGACTCTACGTTCTGGTCAGTGTGGTGCAGCCAGTGTCCCCGGGCTCCACGTTCTAGTCAGTGTGGTGCAGCCAGTGACCCCGGGCTCTACGTTCTGGTCAGTGTGGTGCAGCCAGTGACCCCGGGCTGTCCGTTCTGGGTCAGTGTGGTGCAGCCAGTGACCCCGGGCTCTATGTTCTGGTCAGTCTCTTGCAGCCAGTGACCCCGGGCTATACGTTCTGATCAGTGTGGTGCAGCCAGTGACCCCGGGCTCTACGTTCTGGTCAGTGTGGTGCAGCCAGTGACCCCGGGCTCTGTGCTGGTAAGTGTGGTGCAGCCAGTGACCCCGGGCTCTGTGCTGGTCAATGTCGTGCAGTCAGTTACCCCGGGCTCTGTGCTGGTCAGTGTGGTGTAGCCAGTGACCCCGGGCTCTACGTTCTGGTCAGTGTGGTGCAGCCAGTGACCCCGGGCTCTACGATCTGGTCAGTGTGGTGCAGCCAGTGACCCAGGGCTCTGTGCTGGTCAGTGTGGTGCAGCCAGTGACCCCTGGCTCTACGTTCTGGTCAGTGTAGTGCAGCCAGTGACCCCCGGCTCTACGTTCTGGTCAGTGTGGTGCAGCCAGTGACCCCGGGCTCTGTGCTGATCAGTGTGGTGCAGCCAGTGACCCCGGGCTCTGTGCTGGTCAGTGTGGTGCAGCCAGTGACCCCGGGCTCTGTGCTGGTCAGTGTGGTGCAGCCAGTGACACCGGGCTCTGTGCTGGTCAGTGTGGTGCAGCCAGTGACTCCGGGCTCTGTGCTGGTCAGTGCGGTGCAGCCAGTGACACCCGGCTCTACGTTCAGGTCAGTGTGGTGCAGCCAGTGGTCCCGGGCTCTGTGCTGGTCAGTGTGGTGCAGCCAGTGACACTGGGCTCTACGATCTGGTCAGTGTGGTGTAGCCAGTGACCCCGGGCTCTACGTTCAGGTCATTGTGGTGCAGCCAGTGACCCCGGGCTCTGTGCTGGTCAGTGTGGTGCTACCAGTGACACCGGGGTATACATTCTGGTCAGTGTGGTGCAGCCAGTGACCCCGGGCTCTGTGCTGGTCAGTGTGGTGCAGCCAGTGACCCCGGGCTCTACGTTCTGGTCAGTGTGGTGCAGCCAGTGACCCCGGGCTCTTTGCTGGTCAGTGTGGTGCAGCCAGTCACCCCGGGCTCCTCGTTCTGGTCAGTGTGGTGCAGCCAGTGACCCCGGGCTCTACGTTCTGGTCAGTGTGGTGCAGCCAGTGACCCCGGGCTCTGTGCTGGTCAGTGTGGTGCAGCCAGTGACCCAGGGGTCTGTGCTGGTCAGTGTGGTGCAGCCAGTGACCCCGGGCTCTGTGCTGGTCAGTGTGGTGCAGCCAGTGACACCGGGGTCTACGTTCTGGTCAGTGTAGTGCAGCCAGTGACCCCGGGCTCTGTGCTGGTCAGTGTGGTGCAGCCAGTGACCCCGGGCTCTACGTTCTGGTCAGTGTGGTGCAGCCAGTGACCCCGGGCTCTCCGTTCTGGGTCAGTGTGGTGCAGCCAGTGACCCCGGGCTCTACGTTCTGGTCAGTGTGGTGCAGCCAGTGACCCCGAGCTCTGTGCTGGTCAGTGTGGTGCAGCCAGTGACACGGGCTCTGCGTTCTGGTTAGTGTGGTGCAGCCAGTGACCCCGGGCTCTGTGCTGGTCAGTGTGGTGCAGCCAGTGACCCCGGGGTCTACGTTCTGGTCAGTGTGGTGCAGCCAGTGACCACGGGCTCTGTGCTGGTCAGTGTGGTGCAGCCAGTGACCGCGGGCTCTGTGCTGGTCAGTGTGGTGCAGCCAGTGACCCCGGGCTCTGTGCTGGTCAGTGTGGTGCAGCCAGTGACCCCGGGCTCTGTGCTGGTCAGTGTGGTGCAGCCAGTGACCCCGGGCTCTGTGCTGGTCAGTGTGGTGCAGCCAGTGACCCCGGGCTCTCTGCTGGTCAGTGTGGTGCAGCCAGTGACCCCGGGCTCTACGTTCTGGTCAGTGTGGTGCAGCCAGTGACCCTGGGCTCTACGTTCTGGTCAGTGTGGTGCAGCCAGTGACCCCGGGCTCTGTGCTGGTCAGTGTGGTGCAGCCAGTCACCCCGGGCTCCTCGTTCTGTTCAGTGTGGTGCAGCCAGTGACCCCGGGCTCTACGTTCTGGTCAGTGTGGTACAGCCAGTGACACCGGGCTCTACGTTCTGGTCAGTGTGGTGCAGCCAGTGACCCCGGGCTCCGTGTTCTGGTCCCTGTGGTGCAGCCAGTGACACCGGGCTCTGTGCTGGTCAGTGTGGTGCAGCCAGTGACCCCGGACTCTACGTTCTGGTCAGTGTGGTGCAGCCAGTGTCCCCGGGCTCCACGTTCTGGTCAGTGTGGTGCAGCCAGTGACCCCGGGCTCTACGTTCTGGTCAGTGTGGTGCAGCCAGTGACCCCGGGCTCTGTGCTGGTCAGTGTGGTGCAGCCAGTGCCCCCGGGCTCTGTGCTGGTCAGTGTGGTGCAGCCAGTGACCCCGGGCTCTGTGCTGGTCAGTGTGGTGCAGCCAGTGACCCCGGGCTCTCTGCTGGTCAGTGTGGTGCAGCCAGTGACCCCGGGCTCTACGTTCTGGTCAGTGTGGTGCAGCCAGTGACCCTGGGCTCTACGTTCTGGTCAGTGTGGTGCAGCCAGTGACCCCGGGCTCTGTGCTGGTCAGTGTGGTGCAGCCAGTCACCCCGGGCTCCTCGTTCTGTTCAGTGTGGTGCAGCCAGTGACCCCGGGCTCTACGTTCTGGTCAGTGTGGTACAGCTAGTGACACCGGGCTCTACGTTCTGGTCAGTGTGGTGCAGCCAGTGACCCCGGGCTCCGTGTTCTGGTCCCTGTGGTGCAGCCAGTGACACCGGGCTCTGTGCTGGTCAGTGTGGTGCAGCCAGTGACCCCGGACTCTACGTTCTGGTCAGTGTGGTGCAGCCAGTGTCCCCGGGCTCCACGTTCTGGTCAGTGTGGTGCAGCCAGTGACCCCGGGCTCTACGTTCTGGTCAGTGTGGTGCAGCCAGTGACCCCGGGCTCTGTGCTGGTAAGTGTGGTGCAGCCAGTGACCCCGGGCTCTGTGCTGGTCAGTGTCGTGCAGCCAGTGACCCCGGGCTCTGTGCTGGTCAGTGTGGTGTAGCCAGTGACCCCGGGCTCTACGTTCTGGTCAGTGTGGTGCAGCCAGTGACCCCGGGCTCTACGATCTGGTCAGTGTGGTGCAGCCAGTGACCCAGGGCTCTGTGCTGGTCAGTGTGGTGCAGCCAGTGACCCCGGGCTCTGTGCTGGTCTGTGTGGTGCAGCCAGTGACCCCGGGCTCTGTGCTGGTCAGTGTGGTGCAGCCAGTGACCCCGGGCTCTGTGCTGGTCAGTGTGGTGCAGCCAGTGACCCCGGGCTCTGTGCTGGTCAGTGTGGTGTAGCCAGTGACACGGGCTCTACGTTCTGGTCAGTGTGGTGCAGCCAGTGACCCTTGGCTCTGTGCTAGTCAGTGTGGTGCAGCCAGTGACCCCGGGCTCTGTGCTGGTCAGTGTGTTGCAGCCAGTGACCCCGGGCTCTACGTTCTGGTCAGTGTGGTGCAGCCAGTGACCCCGGGGTCTACGTTCTGGTCAGTGTGGTGTAGCCAGTGTCCCCGGGCTCTGTGCTGGTCAGTGTGGTGCAGCCAGTGACCCCGGGCTCTGTGCTGGTCAGTGTGGTGCAGCCAGTGACCCCGGGCTCTCCGTTCTGGTCAGTGTGGTGCAGCCAGTGACCCCGGGCTCTACGTTCTGGTCAGTGTGGTGCAGCCAGTGACCCCGGGCTCTGTGCTGGTCAGTGTGGTGCAGCCAGTGACCCCGGGCTCTACGTTCTGTTCTGTGTGGTGCAGCCAGTGATCCCGGGCTCTGTGCTGGTCAGTGTGGTGCAGCCAGTGACCCCGGGCTCTGTGCTGGTCAGTGTGGTGCAGCCAGTGACCCCGGGCTCTACGTTCTGTTCTGTGTGGTGCAGCCAGTGACCCCGGGCTCTGTGCTGGTCAGTGTGGTGCAGCCAGTGACCCCGGGCTCTACGTTCTGGTCAGTGTGGTGCAGCCAGTGACCCCGGGCTCTACGTTCTAGTCAGGGTGGTGCAGCCAGTGACCCCGGGCTCTACGTTCTGGTCAATGTGGTGCAGCCAGTGACCCCGGGCTCTCCGTTCTGGGTCAGTGTGGTGCAGCCAGTGACCCTGGGCTCTATGTTCTGGTCAGTCTCTTGCAGCCAGTGACCCCGGGCTCTGTGCTGGTCAGTGTGGTGCAGCCAGTGACCCCGGGCTCTGTGCTGGTCAGTGTGGTGCAGCCAGTGACCCCGGGCTCTGTGCTGGTCAGTGTGGTGCAGCCAGTGACCCCGGGCTCTACGTTCTGGTCAGTGTGGTGCAGCCAGTGACCCTGGGCTCTGTGCTGGTCAGTGTGGTGCAGCCAGTGACCCCGGGCTCTACGTTCTGGTCAGTGTGGTGCAGCCAGTGACCCCCAGCTCTACGTTCTAGTCAGTGTGGTGCAGCCAGTGTCCCCGGGCTCTTCGTTCTGGTCAGTGTGGTGCAGCTAGTGACCCCGGGCTCTTCGTTCTGGTCAGTGTGGTGCAGCCAGTGACCCCGGGCTCTGTGCTGGTCTGTGTGGTGCAGCCAGTGACCCCGGGCTCTGTGCTGGTCAGTGTGGTGCAGCCAGTGACCCCGGGCTCTGTGCTGGTCAGTGTGGTGCAGCCAGTGACCCCGGGCTCTGTGCTGGTCAGTGTGGTGTAGCCAGTGACACGGGCTCTACGTTCTGGTCAGTGTGGTGCAACCAGTGACCCCGGGCTCTGTGCTAGTCAGTGTGGTGCAGCCAGTGACCCCGGGCTCTGTGCTGGTCAGTGTGGTGCAGCCAGTGACCCCGGGCTCTACGTTCTGTTCAGTGTGGTGCAGCCAGTGACCCCGGGGTCTACGTTCTGGTCAGTGTGGTGCAGCCAGTGACCCCGGGCTCTACGTTCTGGTCAGTGTGGTGCAGCCAGTGACCCCGGGCTCTACGTTCTGGTCAGTGTGGTGCAGCCAGTGACCCCGGGCTCTGTGCTGGTCAGTGTGGTGCAGCCAGTGACCCCGGGCTCTGTGCTGGTCAGTTTGGTGCAGCCAGTGACCCTGGGCTCTGTGCTGGTCAGTGTGGTGTAGCCAGTGACCCCGGGCTCTACGTTCTGGTCAGTGTGGTGCAGCCAGTGACCCCGGGCTCTGTGCTGGTCAGTGTGGTGCAGCCAGTGACCCCGGGCTCTGTGCTGGTCAGTTTGGTGCAGCCAGTGACCCCGGGCTCTGTGCTGGTCAGTGTGGTGCAGCCAGTGACCCCGGGCTCTACGTTCTGGTCAGTGTGGTGCAGCCAGTGACCCCGGGCTCTTGTGCTGTTTAGTGTGTTGCAGCCACACCAGACCCTGGTTAACATCAGCCTGGTTACTGCTGAGACTGTGGTTAACATCAGCCTGGTTAATATCCACCTGGTTAACATCAGACTGTTTACTGCTGAGACCGTGGTAAACTACAGCCTGGTTAATATCCGCTTGGTTACTGCTGTGACCCTGGTTAACAACAGCCTGGTTACTGCTGTGACCCTGGTTAACATCAGCCTGGCTCCTGCTGTGACCCTGGTTAACATCAGCCTGGTTCCTGCTGTGACCCTGGTTAACATCAGCCTGGTTACTGCTGTGACCCTGGTTAACATCAGCCTGGTTACTGCTGAGACCCTGGTAAACAACAGCCTGGTTCCTGCTGAGACCCTGGTAAACAACAGCCTGGTTCCTGCTGAGACCCTGGTTAACATCAGCCTGGTTACTGCTGAGACCCTGGTAAACAACAGCCTGGTTCCTGCTGAGACCCTGGTAAACAACAGCCTGGTTCCTGCTGAGACCCTGGTAAACAACAGCCTGGTTCCTGCTGAGACCCTGGTAAACAACAGCCTGGTTCCTGCTGAGACCCTGGTTAACATCAGCCTGGTTCCTGCTGTGATGCTGGTTAACATCAGCCTGGTTAACATCAGCCTGGTTAACATCAGCCTGGTTCCTGCTGTGATGCTGGTTAACATCAGCCTGGTTAACATCAGCCTGGTTCCTGCTGTGACCCTGGTTAACTTCAGCCTGGTTACTGCTGTGACCCTGGTTAACTTCAGCCTGGTTACTGCTGTGACCCTGGTAAACAACAGCCTGGTTCCTGCTGTGACGCTGGTTAACTTCAGCCTGGTTACTGCTGTGACCCTGGTAAACAACAGCCTGGTTACTGCTGTGATGCTCGTTAACATCAGCCTGGTTAACATCAGCCTGGTTCCTGCTGTGACCCTGGTTAACTTCAGCCTGGTTCCTGCTGAGACCCTGGTTAACTTCAGCCTGGTTAATATCCACCTGGTTAACATCAGCCTGGTTACTGCTGTGACCCTGGTTAACTTCAGCCTGGTTCCTGCTGAGACCCTGGTTAACTTCAGCCTGGTTAACATCAGCCTGGTTCCTGCTGTGACCCTGGTTAACTTCAGCCTGGTTACTTCTGTGACCCTGGTTAACAACAGCCTGGTTACTGCTGTGACCCTGGTTAACATCAGCCTGGTTCCTGCTGTGACCCTGGTTAACATCAGCCTGGTTACTGCTGTGACCCTGGTTAACATCAGCCTGGTTAACATCAGCCTGGTTCCTGCTGTGACCCTGGTTAACATCAGCCTGGTTCCTGCTGTGACCCTGGTTAACATCAGCCTGGTTACTGCTGTGACCCTGGTTAACATCAGCCTGGTTAACATCAGCCTGGTTCCTGCTGTGACCCTGGTTAACATCAGCCTGGTTACTGCTGTGACCCTGGTTAACATCAGCCTGGTTCCTGCTGTGACCCTGGTTAACATCAGCCTGGTTACTGCTGAGACCCTGGTTAACAACAGCCTGGTTACTGCTGTGACCCTGGTTAACATCAGCCTGGTTCCTGCTGTGACCCTGGTTAACATCAGCCTGGTTACTGCTGAGACCCTGGTTAACATCAGCCTGGTTAACATCAGCCTGGTTCCTGCTGTGACCCTGGTTAACTTCAGCCTGGTTCCTGCTGAGACCCTGGTTAACTTCAGCCTGGTTAATATCCACCTGGTTAACATCAGCCTGGTTACTGCTGTGACCCTGGTTAACTTCAGCCTGGTTCCTGCTGTGACCCTGGTTAACTTCAGCCTGGTTAACATCAGCCTGGTTCCTGCTGTGACCCTGGTTAACTTCAGCCTGGTTACTTCTGTGACCCTGGTTAACAACAGCCTGGTTACTGCTGTGACCCTGGTTAACATCAGCCTGGTTCCTGCTGTGACCCTGGTTAACATCAGCCTGGTTACTGCTGTGACCCTGGTTAACATCAGCCTGGTTAACATCAGCCTGGTTCCTGCTGTGACCCTGGTTAACATCAGCCTGGTTCCTGCTGTGACCCTGGTTAACATCAGCCTGGTTACTGCTGTGACCCTGGTTAACATCAGCCTGGTTAACATCAGCCTGGTTCCTGCTGTGACCCTGGTTAACATCAGCCTGGTTACTGCTGTGACCCTGGTTAACATCAGCCTGGTTCCTGCTGTGACCCTGGTTAACATTAGCCTGGTTACTGCTGAGACCCTGGTTAACATCAGCCTGGTTACTGCTGTGACCCTGGTTAACATCAGCCTGGTTACTGCTGTGACCCTGGTTAACATCAGCCTGGTTAACATCAGCCTGGTTAACATCAGCCTGGTTACTGCTG
The DNA here is from genome assembly GCA_026770705.1 of Isurus oxyrinchus. Taxonomy (NCBI): domain Eukaryota; kingdom Metazoa; phylum Chordata; class Chondrichthyes; order Lamniformes; family Lamnidae; genus Isurus; species Isurus oxyrinchus. The sequence continues at coordinate 73,792 of JANJGN010001620.1, read as the reverse complement.
TGACCCTGGTTAACATCAGCCTGGTTAACATCAGCCTGGTTACTGCTGTGACCCTGGTAAACATCAGCCTGGTTAACATCAGCCTGGTTAACATCAGCCTGGTTACTGCTGTGACCCTGGTAAACATCAGCCTGGTTAACATCAGCCTGGTTAACGCTGAGACCCTGGTTAACATCAGCCTGGTTAACATCAGCCTGGTTAACACTCTCTGCAACTCTGTGTTTGGAATATTGAGTTCTAGCCCAAAGAGCCTAGCAGTTAGTAATAAACCAACAGTTTCGGTTCAGACGGGTTAAAACCTGTCCGCATGCACAGAACTCAATGACTAACAGTGGGCGTAATGTTAATGTCAATGACTAATGTCAATGTCAATAACTAACAGTGGGTGTAATGTTAACATGAGGCCCACACATATCTCGATTATTGAAGAGATGGTTGATTAGACCCAGCACTTGCACAGCCTGCAGTCCACACCCGCCACCTCCACACCCGCCACCTCCACACCCGCCACCTCCACACCCGCCACCTCCACACCCGCCACCTCCACACCCGCCACCTCCACACCCGCCAGCTCCACAGACACAGACTGTGCTAATCGCAGGATGTCTGTCCCTCAGTCTGACAGCAGAGAACAATCCAAATCCTCACTGGGACAGACATGGCCCACAGCTGAGGGAGGGAGGAGGGCCCAGGACACAGATCACACAGCTCGGGGAGGGAGGGTACAGACACAGGACACAGATCACACAGCTCGAGGAGGGAGGGTACACACACAGGACACAGATCACACAGCTCAGGGAGGGAGGGTACACACACAGGACACAGATCACACAGCTCAGGGAGGGAGGGTACACACACAGGACACAGATCACACAGCTCGGGGAGGGAGGGTACAGACACAGGACACAGATCACACAGCTCGGGGAGGGAGGGTACAGACACAGGATACAGATCACACAGCTCGGGGAGGGAGGGTACACACCCAGGACACAGATCACACAGCTCGGGGAGGGAGGGTACACACCCAGGACACAGATCACACAGCTCGGGGAGGGAGGGTACACACACAGGACACAGATCACACAGCTTGGGGAGGGAGGGTACACACACAGGACACAGATCACACAGCTCGGGGAGGGAGGGTACAGACACAGGACACAGATCACACAGCTCGAGGAGGGAGGGTACACACACAGGACACAGATCACACAGCTCGGGGAGGGAGGGTACACACCCAGGACACAGATCACACAGCTCGGGGAGGGAGGGTACACACCCAGGACACAGATCACACAGCTCGGGGAGGGAGGGTACACACACAGGACACAGATCACACAGCTCGGGGAGGGAGGGTACACACACAGGACACAGATCACACAGCTCGGGGAGGGAGGGTACACACACAGGACACAGATCACACAGCTCGGGGAGGGAGGGTACACACACAGGACACAGATCACACAGCTTGGGGAGGTGGGGAACAGGCCCGGGCCCGCACCAGAAAGATGGGCTTGGGGGAAGTGGGTGTGGAGTTGAGGAACTCTGCTCGGGCAAACCCAGAGAGAGGACATAACCCAGGCAAAACCCAGAACCTGTGGGGGAACCTCTGCTTGGGACATCACCTCTGCCCCCTACTAGACATCCGAGGGAGACCCAGCCCTCACAGCTCACAGCTAGGGGATCCTATCGAGATTACACAGCTCTTCCTGTCACCGTCCCCATGTACCAGACAAGAAATATGTAGACTGAGAAATCAGTACACACAATAACATGGTCCAGGTCATTAATCCCCCCTCAGCGCCCACAGCATTAATCCTCCCTATAGAACCCAGAGCATTAATCCCCCCTCAGCGCCCACAGCATTAATCCTCCCCATAGCACCCAGAGCATTAATGCCCCCGCCAGCGCCCACAGCATTCATCCTCCCCATAGCACCCAGAGTATCAATCCCCCCTCAGCGCCCACAGCATTAATCCCCCCCCTGCACCCAGAGCATTAATCCCCCCCTCAGCGCCCAGAAAATTAATCCCCCCCCTCAGCGCCCAGAGTATTAATCCCCCCCCGCACCCAAAAAATTAATCCCCCCCCCTCAGCGCCCAGAGTATTAATACCACTCCCTCAGCACCCAATGCATTAATCCCCCCCCTCAGCGCCCAGAGCATTAATCCCCCCCCTCAGGGCCGAGAGTATTAATGCCCCCCCTCAGGGCCCAGACCCATTAATTACCCAACGCCCAAAGCATTCATTAGCCCCCCCCAGCACCCAGAGCATTAATTCCCCCTCCAACTTTCAGAGCATTAATCCCGCCACCATCCAGAGCATTAATCCACCCCCAATGCCCAGAGCATTAATCCCCTCCCCAACGGCCAGAGCATTAATTACTCCCCCCATCACAGATACCACCTGGATCTGCTGAGTATTCCCAGTACTTTCCCGATATTATTGCCGATTTCTGCAGTATTTTGCCCTGTTATTGATTACCTGAACTCGCTCCATCATAATCGGATCCGTAACCCCCATTAAACTGGGTCATTGGCACCATGACTGGCAACGGGGGCTGCATCTTTGCCTGGCTTGGGTGAGAGTATGCACTGGCAGCATAGGAGCTCGGAGCATAGAGGCTGGGAACTCCGGCTGTGGCTGCTTTACCTGCATGATAAACTGGGGAGAAAGATAACAGGTTAAAGGATTCACATTTGGAGATTCTCCCAAAATATCACACCCAGGGCCACAGAGACCAAGTGTTGGTATCTCAACCTGAACACCAACAGTTTCCCAGGAACAGGAGGAGGCCATTCAGCCCTCTCAAGCCTGTTACACAGGAACAGGAGGAGGCCCATTCAGCCCCTCGAGCCTGTTACACAGGAACAGGAGGAGGCCCATTCAATCCCCTCGAGCCTGTTACACAGGAACAGGAGGAGGCCCATTCAGACCCCTCGAGTGTGTTACACAGGAACAGGAGGAGGCCCATTCAGCCCCCTCGAGCCTGTTACACAGGAACAGGAGGAGGCCCATTCAGCCCCCTCGAGCCTGTTACACAGGAACAGGAGACCCATTCAGACCCTCAAGCCTGTTCCATCATTCAACTTGATCATGGCTGATTTGTACCTTTTAAGGGTCCCATAGCCCTTCATCCCTCCGACCCCACAAATATCTCTCAATCTCAGTGTTGAAATTTTCAGGTGACCCCTCCCAGCCTCCACAGCTTTTTCTGGGGGAGAGAGTTCCAGATTTCCGCCCCCCCCCCCCCGTCCCCCACTGTGTGAGGAAGGGCTTCCTGACATCTCCCCCTGAACAGCCTGGCTCCGATTTTAAGATCCTGCCGCCCTTGTCCTGGACTCTTCCCCCTTCCCTCCCCCACCAGAGAAATTATTTCTCTCTATCCACTGCGTTCAGGCGGCTGCAGTATTTACAAGTGTTAATCTTCTCCGCCTCCCCTTGAATCCGGTTGGCGGAGCGCTCAGAGATGGACAGAGATCGCGCGAGGTCAGAGTTGAGAGATTTTACTTACGTGCCCAAGGGCAGCAGCATTTCTCAGGGCAACACGGACATTGCAGGTAGCAGCAGCAAGTGTAAGGGCAGCACTGGCACCAACAAACTCCAATCAGTGTCAACAGGATAATGAAACCCAGCACCACCAGCACCACAAACAGCCAGTCTGAGGGGAGACGGACAAGGTTACTAACCACGGACTGTGTCCAGTGCTACAGAAAGCCAGAGCTTGACCTGCCCTCTCCAGGGAAGGCTATTCAGTCGAGGGGTCGAAGCTCGGTTACAGGTGTTTATACAGTCGCTACGATCTGCTCTCACTCCAGCGGGTCCAGTGCATCACAGTACATTTTCAAACTCTGCAGATAACACATCAAATGTCCATTACCTGCATCAGGCAGACTACACACTGGACACCACACATTACAGACTCACTCTCAGCACACCCATTTACACACCTACTTATACTCCATACATTGGGGAGGTAGTGGCGTAGCATAGCGGTAATATCTCTGGACCAGTAACCCAGAGGACCAGGTTAATGCTGTGTGGACATGGGTTCAAATCCTGCTACAGCAGCTGGTGGAATTTAAATTCAATTAATAACATTTGGAACTGATAACTAGTCTCGGTGACCGTGAAACAACCATCGATTGGGACTAAGAACCCATCTGGTTCACGATTGCCCTTTAGGGAAGGAAATCTGCTGTCCTTACCTGGTCTGGCCCTAAATGTGACTCCAGACCCACAGCAATGTGGTTCACTCTTAACTGCCCTCTGAAATGGCCTAGCAAGGCAATCAGTTCACAGGGACTTGGAGACGGGCAAAAAATGCTGGCTTTATCAGGGATACCCACACATATATCTTCCCCACGCATGATATAGACAGACTATATCTTCCCCATACGTGATACAGTCGGCCTATATCACGCACGGGGAAGATATAGTCTGCCTACATCACGTACGGGGAAGATATAGTCTGCCTACATCACGTACGGGGAAGATATAGTCTGCCTACATCACGTACGGGGAAGATATAGTCTGCCTACATCACGTACGGGGAAGATATAGTCTGCCTACATCACGTACGGGGAAGATATAGTCTGCCTACATCACGTACGGGGAAGATATAGTCTGCCTACATCACGTACGGGGAAGATATAGTCTGCCTACATCACGTACGGGGAAGATATAGTCTGCCTACATCACGTACAGGGAAGATATAGTCTGCCTACATCACGTACGGGAAGATATAATCTGCCTATATCACGCACAGGGAAGATAAAGGCAGACTATATCTACACCATACATGATGTAGGCAGACGATATCTACACCATATACGATGTAGGCAGACTATATCTACACCATATATGATATAGGCAGACTATATATACACCATACATGATATAGGCAGACAATATCTTCCCCATACATGATATAGGCAGACTATACCTTCCCCGTACATGATATAGGCAGACTACATCTTCCCCATACATGATATAGGCAGACTATATCTTCCCCATACATGATATAGGCAGACTACATCTTTAGGATACATGATATAGGCAGACTACATCTTTAGGATACATGATATAGGCAGACTACATCTTTAGGATACATGATATAGGCAGACAATAACTTCCCCATACATGATATAGGCAGACAATATCTTCCCCATACATGATATAGGCAGACTATATCTTCCCCATACATGATATAGGCAGACTATATCTTCCCCATACATGATATAGGCAGACTATATCTTCCCCATACATGATATAGGCAGCTATTATCTTCCCCATACATGATATAGGCAGACTATATCTTCCCCATGCATGATATTATCAGACTATATGCTTAGCATACATGATATAAGCAGTCTATATTGTCACCATAAGTGACATAGGCAGATTATATCTTCACCGTACATGACATAAGCAGACTATATCTTTAGCATACATGATATAAGCAGACTATATCTAAACGATACATGATCTAGACAGACTACATCACCCATGCACGATATTATCAGACTATATCTTCGTCATACGTGATATAGGCAGACTATATCTTCCCCATACATGATATAGGCAGACTATATCTACACCATACATGATATAGGCAGACAATATCTTCCCCATACATGATATAGGCAGACTATATCTTCCCCATACATGATATAGGCAGACTATATCTACACCATACATGATATAGGCAGACTATATCTTCCCCATACATGATATAGGCAGACTATATCTTCCCCATACATGATATAGGCAGACTATATCTTCCTCATACATGATATAGGCAGACTATATCTTCCCCATACATGATATAGGCAGACTATATCTTCCCCATACATGATATAGGCAGACTATGCCTTCCCATAGATGTTTTGGCAGACTATATCGTTAGGATACATGATATAGGCAGACTATACCTTCCCATACATGATATAGGCAGACTATATCTTTAGGATACATGATATAGGCAGACTACATCTTCTCCATATATAATATAGGCAGATATTATCATCATGATACATAATCTAGACAAACTATATCATCCCCATGCATGATATTATCAGACTATATCTTTAGCACACATGATATAAGCAGACTATATATTCACCATACATGACATAGGCAGATTATATCTTTACCATACATGACATAAGCGGACTATATACTCCACATACATGATATAGGCAAAGTATATCTTCCCCATACATGATATAGGCAAATTTATCTTCCCCATACATGATATAGGCAGTCTATATCTTCACCATACATGATAAAGGCAGACTATATCTTCCCCATACATGATATATGCAGACTATATCTTCACCATACATGATATAGGCAGACTATATCTTTAGCATACATGATATAGGCAGACAATACCTTTAGCATACATGATATAAGCAGACTATATCTTCCCCATACATGATATAGGCAGATTATATCTTCACATTTCATGATATAGACAGACTATATCTTCACAATAAATGATATAGGCAGTCTATATCTTCACCATACATGATATAGTTATTCTATATCTTCACCATACATGATATAGGTAGTCTATATCTACACCATACAAGATGTAGGCAGTATATGCCTTCCCCATACATGATGAAGGCAGACTATATCTTCCCCATACATGATATAGGCAGATTATATCCACACCATACATGATATTGGCCGAATATATCTACACCATATCTGATATAGGCAGACAATATCCACACATGATATAGGCAGACCAAATCTTCCCCATACATGATATAAGCAGATTATAACATCGCCATACTTGATAAATGCAGACTATATCTTTCCCAACTGTGATATAGGCAGATTATATCTACAACATACATGATAAATGCAGACTATATCTTCCCCATACATGATATAGGCAGATCATATCAACACCGTACATGATATAGGCAGACTATATCTTCCCCATACGTGATATAGGCAGAATATTACTTCCTCATACATGATATAGGCACACTATATCTTCCCCATACATGATATAGGCAGACTATATCTTTAGGATACATGATATAGGCAGTCTATATCTTCACCATACATGATATAGGCAGATCATATCAACACCATACATGATGTAGGCAGACTATATCTTCCACATACGTGATATAGGCAGAATATTACTTCCTCATACATGATATAGGCACACTATATCTTCCCCATACATGATATAGGCAGACTATATATTTAGGATACATGATATAGGCAGTCTATATCTTCCCCATACATGATATAGGCAGTCTATATCTTCACCATACATGATATAGGCAGATCATATCTACACAATACATGATATAGGCAGACTAAAAATTGCCCATACGTGATATAGACGGACTATACCTTGCCCATAAGTGATATAGGTAGACTATATCTTCCCCATATATGATATAGGCAGACTATATCTTCCCCATACGTGATATAGGCAGACTATATCTTCCCCATACATGATAAAGGCAGACTATATCTTCCCCATACATGATATAGGCACACTATATTTTCCCATACATGATATAGGCAGACTATATCTTTAGGATACATGATATAGGCAGATATTATCTTCATTATACATAATCTAGACAGACTATATCGTCCCAATGCATGATATTAGCAGACTATATCTTCACCATACACGACGTAGGCAGATTATATCTTCACCATACATGACATAAGCCGACTATATCTTCCACATACATGATATAGGCAAAGTATATCTTCCCCATACATGATATAGGCAGTCTATATCTTCACTATACATGATATAGGCAGAATATATCTTCCCCATACGTGATATAGGCAGACTTTGGCTTCCCCATACGTGATATAGGCAGACTATATCTTCACCATACATGATATAGGAAGAGTATATCTTCCTCATACATGATATAGGCAGAGTACATCTTCCCCATGCATGATATAAGCAGACTATATCTTCCCCATACGTGATATGGGCAGTCTCTATCCTCCCCATACATGCTATAGGCAGACAACATCTTCCCCATACATGATATAGGCAGACAACATCTTCCCCATACATGATATAGGCAGACTATACTTCCCCATACATGGCATTAGCAAACTATATCATCCCCAGACATGATATAAGCAGACTATTACTTCAACATACATTATATAGGCAGTCTATATCTTCCCTGTAAATGATAACGGCAGACTATATCTTCACCATACATCAATAAGAATACTATATCTCCCCATACGTGATATAGGTATTCTATATCTTTAGCATAAGTGATATAAGCAGACTATATCTTCACGATACAGGATCTAGACAGACTATATCGTACCCATACATGACATAGGCAGTCTATATCTTCCCTGTAAATTATATAGGCAGACTATTTCTCTCTGTACATCAATAAGCAGACTATATCTCCCCATACGTGATATAGGCAGACTATATCTTCCCCATACATGATATAGGCAGACTATACCTTCCCCGTACATGATATAGGCAGACTATACCTTCCCCGTACATGATATAGGCAGACTATACCTTCCCCGTACATGATATAGGCAGACTATACCTTCCCCGTACATGATATAGGCAGACTATATCTACATCATACATGGTATGGGCAGACTACATCTTCCCCATACATGATATAGGCAGACATCTTCCCCATACATGATATAGGCAGAAATTATCTTTCCAATACATGATATAAGCAGACTATGTCTTCATTAAACATAATCTAGACAGACTATATCGTCCCCATGCATGATATTATCAGACTATATCTTCACCATACATGACATAAGCAGACTATATCTTCCCCATACATGATATAGGCAGACAACATCTTCCTCATACATGATATAGGCAGACTATATCATTCCCATACATGATATAGGCAGACTATATCTTCTCCATACATGATATACGCAGACTACAGCTTCCCCATACATGATATAGGCAGACTACATCTTCCCCATACATGATATAGGCAGACTACATCTTCACGATACATAATCTAGATGGACTATATCGTCCCCATGCATGATATTTTCGGACTATATCTTCCCCATACATGATATAGGCAGACAACATCTTCCCCATACATGATATAGGCAGACTATATCTTTAGCATAGGTGATATAGGCAGACTATACCTTTAGCATACGTGATATAGGCAGACTATACCTTTAGCATACGTGATATAGGCAGACTATATCTTCACCATACGTGATATAGGCAGACTATATCTTCACCATACATGATATAGGCAGACTATATCTTCACCATACATGATATAGGCAGACTATATCTTCACCATACATGATATAGGCAGACTATATCTTCACCATACATGATATAGGCAGACTATATCTTCACCATACATGATATAGGCAGACTATATCTTCACCATACATGATATAGGCAGACTATATCTTCCCCATACATGATATAGGCAGACTATATCTTCCCCATACATGATATAGGCAGACTATATCTTCGCATATATGATATAGGCAGACTATATCTTCCCCATACGTGATATAGGCAGACTATATCTTCCCCATACATGATATAGGCAGACTATATCTTCCCCATACATGATATAGGCACACTATATCTTCCCCATACATGATATAGGCAGACATCTTCCCCATACATGATATAGGCAGAAATTATCTTTCCAATACATGATATAAGCAGACTATGTATTCATTAAACATAATCTAGACAGACTATATCGTCCCCATGCATGATATTATCAGACTATATCTTCACCATACATGACATAAGCAGACTATATCTTCCCCATACATGATATAGGCAGACAACATCTTCCTCATACATGATATAGGCAGACTATATCATTCCCATACATGATATAGACAGACTAAATCGTCCCCATGCATGATATACGCAGACTATATCTTCCCCATACATGATATAGGCAGACTATATCTTCCCCATACATGATATAAGCAGACTATATCTTCCCCATACGTGATAAAGGCAGACTAAAGCTTCCCATACATGATATAGGCAGACTATATCTTTAGGATACATGATATAGAGAGATATTATCTTCATTATACATAATCTAGACAGACTATATCGTCCCCATGCATGATATTAGCAGACTATATCTTCACCATACACGACGTCGGCAGATTATATCTTCACCATACATGACATAAGCCGACTATATCTTCCACATACATGATATAGGCAAAGTATATCTTCCCCATACATGATATAGGCAGTCCATATCTTCACTATACATGATATAGGCAGAATATATCTTCCCCATACGTGATATAGGCAGACTTTGGCTTCCCCATATGTGATATAGGCAGATTATATCTTCACCATACATGATATAGGCAGAGTATATCTTCCTCATACATGATATAGGCAGAGTATATCTTCCTCATACATGATATAAGCAGAGTACATCTTGCCCATGCATGATATAAGCAGATTATATCTTCCCCATACATGATATGGGCAGTCTATATCCTCCCCATACATGCTATAGGCAGACAACATCTTCCCCATACATGATATAGGCAGACAACATCTTCCCCATACATGATATAGGCAGACTATATCTTCCCCATACATGGCATTAGCAAACTATATCATCCCCAGACATGATATAAGCAGACTATTACTTCAACATACATTATATAGGCAGTCTATATCTTCCCTGTAAATGATAACGGCAGACTATATCTTCACCATACATCAATAAGAATACTATATCTCCCCATACGTGATATTGGTATTCTATATCTTTAGCATAAGTGATATAAGCAGACTATATCTTCACGATACAGGATCTAGACAGACTATATCGTACCCATACATGACATAGGCAGTCTATATCTTCCCTGTAAATTATATAGGCAGACAATTTCTCTCTGTACATCAATAAGCAGACTATATCTCCCCATACGTGATATAGGCAGACTATATCTTCCCCATACATGATATAGGCAGACATCTTCCCCATACATGAAATAGGCAGAAATTATCTTTCCAATACATGATATAAGCAGACTATGTCTTCATTAAACATAATCTAGACAGACTATATCGTCCCCATGCATGATATTATCAGACTATATCTTCACCATAAATGACATAAGCAGACTATATCTTCCCCATATATGATATAGGCAGACAACATCTTCCTCATACATGATATAGGCAGACTATATCATTCCCATACATGATATAGGCAGACTATATCTTCTCCATACATGATATACGCAGACTACAGCTTCCCCATACATGATATAGGCAGACTACATCTTCCCCATACATGATATAGGCAGACTACATCTTCGCGATACATAATCTAGATGGACTATATCGTCCCCATGCATGATATTTTCGGACTATATCTTCCCCATACATGATATAGGCAGACAACATCTTCCCCATACATGATATAGGCAGACTATATCTTTAGCGTAGGTGATATAGGCAGACTATACCTTTAGCATACGTGATATAGGCAGACTATATCTTCACCATACGTGATATAGGCAGACTATATCTTCACCATACGTGATATAGGCAGACTATATCTTCACCATACTTGATATAGGCAGACTATATCTTCACCATACATGATATAGGCAGACTATATCTTCACCATACATGATATAGGCAGACTATATCTTCACCATACATGATATAGGCAGACTATATCTTCCCCATACATGATATAGGCAGACTATATCTTCCCCATACATGATATAGGCAGACTATATCTTCCCCATACATGATATAGGCAGACTATATCTTCCCCATACATGATATAGGCAGACTATATCTTCGCATATATGATATAGGCAGACTATATCTTCCCCATATGTGATATAGGCAGACTATATCTTCCCCATACATGATATAGGCAGACTATATCTTCCCCATACATGATATAGGCACACTATATCTTCCCCATACATGATATAGGCAGACATCTTCCCCATACATGATATAGGCAGAAATTATCTTTCCAATACATGATATAAGCAGACTATGTCTTCATTAAACATAATCTAGACAGACTATCTCGTCCCCATGCATGATATTATCAGACTATATCTTCACCATACATGACATAAGCAGACTATATCTTCCCCATACATGATATAGGCAGACAACATCTTCCTCATACATGATATAGGCAGACTATATCATTCCCATACATGATATAGACAGACTATATCGTCCCCATGCATGATATACGCAGACTATATCTTCCCCATACATGATATAGGCAGACTATATCTTCCCCATACATGATATAAGCAGACTATATCTTCCCCATACGTGATAAAGGCAGACTAAAGCTTCCCATACATGATATAGGCAGACTATATCTTTAGGATACATGATATAGAGAGATATTATCTTCATTATACATAATCTAGACAGACTATATCGTCCCCATGCATGATATTAGCAGACTATATCTTCACCATACACGACGTCGGCAGATTATATCTTCACCATACATGACATAAGCCGACTATATCTTCCACATACATGATATAGGCAAAGTATATCTTCCCCATACATGATATAGGCAGTCTATATCTTCACTATACATGATATAGGCAGAATATATCTTCCCCATACGTGATATAGGCAGACTTTGGCTTCCCCATACGTGATATAGGCAGACTATATCTTCACCATACATGATATAGGCAGAGTATATCTTCCTCATACATGATATAGGCAGAGTATATCTTCCTCATACATGATATAAGCAGAGTACATCTTCCCCATGCATGATATAAGCAGACTATATCTTCCCCATACATGATATGGGCAGTCTATATCCTCCCCATACATGCTATAGGCAGACAACATCTTCCCCATACATGATATAGGCAGACAACATCTTCCCCATACATGATATAGGCAGACTATATCTTCCCCATACATGGCATTAGCAAACTATATCATCCCCAGACATGATATAAGCAGACTATTACTTCAACATACATTATATAGGCAGTCTATATCTTCCCTGTAAATGATAACGGCAGACTATATCTTCACCATACATCAATAAGAATACTATATCTCCCCATACGTGATATTGGTATTCTATATCTTTAGCATAAGTGATATAAGCAGACTATATCTTCACGATACAGGATCTAGACAGACTATATCGTACCCATACATGACATAGGCAGTCTATATCTTCCCTGTAAATTATATAGGCAGACTATTTCTCTCTGTACATCAATAAGCAGACTATATCTCCCCATACGTGATATAGGCAGACTATATCTTCCTCATACATGATATAGGCAGACTATACCTTCCCCATACATGATATAGGCAGACTACATCTTCCCCATACATGATATAGGCAGACATCTTCCCCATACATGATATAGGCAGAAATTATCTTTCCAATACATGATATAAGCAGACTATGTCTTCATTAAACATAATCTAGACAGACTATATCGTCCCCATGCATGATATTATCAGACTATATCTTCACCATAAATGACATAAGCAGACTATATCTTCCCCATACATGATATAGGCAGACAACATCTTCCTCATACATGATATAGGCAGACTATATCATTCCCATACATGATATAGGCAGACTATATCTTCTCCATACATGATATACGCAGACTACAGCTTCCCCAAACATGATATAGGCAGACTACATCTTCCCAATACATGATATAGGCAGACTACATCTTCGCGATACATAATCTAGATGGACTATATCGTCCCCATGCATGATATTTTCGGACTATATCTTCCCCATACATGATATAGGCAGACAACATCTTCCCCATACATGATATAGGCAGACTATATCTTTAGCGTAGGTGATATAGGCAGACTATACCTTTAGCATACGTGATATAGGCAGACTATATCTTCACCATACGTGATATAGGCAGACTATATCTTCACCATACGTGATATAGGCAGACTATATCTTCACCATACGTGATATAGGCAGACTATATCTTCACCATACATGATATAGGCAGACTATATCTTCACCATACATGATATAGGCAGACTATATCTTCACCATACATGATATAGGCAGACTATATCTTCCCCATACATGATATAGGCAGACTATATCTTCCCCATACATGATATAGGCAGACTATATCTTCCCCATACATGATATAGGCAGACTATATCTTCCCCATACATGATATAGGCAGACTATATCTTCCCCATACATGATATAGGCAGACTATATCTTCGCATATATGATATAGGCAGACGATATCTTCCCCATACGTGATATAGGCAGACTATATCTTCCCCATACGTGATATAGGCAGACTATATCTTCCCCATACATGATATAGGCACACTATATCTTCCCCATACATGATATAGGCAGACTATATCTTCCCCATATATGATATAGGCAGACTATATCTTCCCCATACGTGATATAGGCAGACTATATCTTCCCCATACATGATATAGGCAGACTATATCTTCCCCATACATGATATAGGCAGACTATATCTTCCCCATACGTGATAAAGGCAGACTAAAGCTTCCCATACATGATATAGGCAGACTATATCTTTAGGATACATGATATAGGGAGATATTATCTTCATTATACATAATCTAGACAGACTATATCGTCCCCATGCATGATATTAGCAGACTATATCTTCACCATACACGACGTAGGCAGATTATATCTTCACCATACATGACATAAGCCGACTATATCTTCCACATACATGATATAGGCAAAGTATATCTTCCCCATACATGATATAGGCAGTCTATATCTTCACTATACATGATATAGGCAGAATATATCTTCCCCATACGTGATATAGGCAGACTTTGGCTACCCCATACGTGATATAGGCAGACTATATCTTCACCATACATGATATAGGCAGAGTACATCTTCCTCATACATGATATAGGCAGAGTATATCTTCCTCATACATGATATAAGCAGAGTACATCTTGCCCATGCATGATATAAGCAGACTATATCTTCCCCATACATGATATGGGCAGTCTATATCCTCCCCATACATGCTATAGGCAGACAACATCTTCCCCATACATGATATAGGCAGACAACATCTTCCCCATACATGATATAGGCAGACTATATCTTCCCCATACATGGCATTAGCAAACTATATCATCCCCAGACATGATATAAGCAGACTATTACTTCAACATACATTATATAGGCAGTCTATATCTTCCCTGTAAATGATAACGGCAGACTATATCTTCACCATACATCAATAAGAATACTATATCTCCCCATACGTGATATTGGTATTCTATATCTTTAGCATAAGTGATATAAGCAGACTATATCTTCACGATACAGGATCTAGACAGACTATATCGTACCCATACATGACATAGGCAGTCTATATCTTCCCTGTAAATTATATAGGCAGACTATTTCTCTCTGTACATCAATAAGCAGACTATATCTCCCCATACGTGATATAGGCAGACTATATCTTCCCCATATATGATATAGGCAGACTATACCTTCCCCATACATGATATAGGCAGACTATATCTACATCATACATGGTATGGGCAGACTACATCTTCCCCATACATGAAATAGGCAGAAATTATCTTTCCAATACATGATATAAGCAGACTATGTCTTCATTAAACATAATCTAGACAGACTATATCGTCCCCATGCATGATATTATCAGACTATATCCTCACCATACATGACATAAGCAGACTATATCTTCTCCATACATGATATAGGCAAACTATATCTACACCATACAAGATATAGGCAGACTATATCTTCCCCATACATGATATAGGCAGACCATATCTTCCCCATACATGTTATAGGCAACTGTATATTTAGCTTACGTGATACAGGCAAACTATATCTTTAGCATAGGTGATATAGGCAGACTATATCTTTCCCATACATGATATAGGCAGACTATATCTTCCCCATACATGATATAGGCAGACTACAGCTTCCCCATACATGATATAGGCAGTCTATATCTTTAGGATACATGATATAGGCAGATATTATCTTCATTATACATAATCTAGACAGACTATATCGTCCCCATGCATGATATTAGCAGACTATATCTTCACCATACACGACGTAGGCAGATTATATCTTCACCATACATGACATAAGCCGACTATATCTTCCACATACATGATATAGGCAAAGTATATCTTCCCCATACATGATATAGGCAGTCTATATCTTCACTATACATGATATAGGCAGAATATATCTTCCCCATACGTGATATAGGCAGACTTTGGCTTCCCCATACGTGATATAGGCAGACTATATCTTCTCCATACATGATATAGGCAGAGTACTTCTTCCTCATACATGATATAGGCAGAGTACATCTTCCCCATGCATGATATAAGCAGACTATATCTTCCCCATACGTGATATGGGCAGTCTCTATCCTCCCCATACATGCTATAGGCAGACTACATCTTCCCCATACATGATATAGGCAGACAACATCTTCCCCATACATGATATAGGCAGACAACATCTTCCCCATACATGGCATTAGCAAACTATATCATCCCCAGACATGATATAAGCAGACTATTACTTCAACATACATTATATAGGCAGTCTATATCTTCCCTGTAAATGATAACGGCAGACTATATCTTCACCATACATCAATAAGAATACTATATCTCCCCATACGTGATATAGGTATTCTGTATCTTTAGCATAAGTGATATAAGCAGACTATATCTTCACGATACAGGATCTAGACAGACTATATCGTACCCATACATGACATAGGCAGTCTATATCTTCCCTGTAAATTATATAGGCAGACTATTTCTCTCTGTACATCAATAAGCAGACTATATCTCCCCATACGTGATATAGGCAGACTATATCTTCCCCATACATGATATAGGCAGACTATACCTTCCCCGTACATGATATAGGCAGACTATATCTACATCATACATGGTATGGGCAGACTACATCTTCCCCATACATGAAATAGGCAGAAATTATCTTTCCAATACATGATATAAGCAGACTATGTCTTCATTAAACATAATCTAGACAGACTATATCGTCCCCATGCATGATATTATCAGACTATATCCTCACCATACATGACATAAGCAGACTATATCTTCTCCATACATGATATAGGCAGACTATATCTACACCACACATGATATAGGCAGACTATATCTTCCCCATACATGATATAGGCAGACTATATCTTCCCCATACATGATAAAGGCAACTGTATATTTAGCTTACGTGATACAGGCAAACTATATCTTTAGCATAGGTGATATAGGCAGACTATATCTTTCCCATACATGATATAGGCAGACTACAGCTTCCCCATACATGATATAGGCAGACAACATCTTCGCGATACATAATCTAGATGGACTATATCGTCCCCATGCATGATATTTTCAGACTATATCTTCCCCATACATGATATAGGCAGACTATATCTTCCCCATACATGATATAGGCAGACTACAGCTTCCCCATACATGATATCGGCAGACAACATCTTCGCGATACATAATCTGGATGGACTATATCGTCCCCATGCATGATATTTTCAGACTATATCTTCCCCATACATGATACAGGCAAACTATATCTTAAGGATACATGATATAGGCAGACAACATCTTCCCCATACATGATATAGGCAGACAACATCTTCCCCATACATGATATAGGCAGACTACAATTTCCCCATACATGATATAGGCAGACAACATCTTCCCCATACATGATATAGGCAGACAACATCTTCCCCATACATGATATAGGCAGACAACATCTTCCCCATACATGATATAGGCAGACAACATCTTCCCCATACATGATATAGGCAACTGTATATTTACCTTACATGATATAGGCAGACTAGATCTTCCCCATACATGATATAGGCAGACTATATCTTCCCCATACATGATATAGGCAGACTATATCTTCCCCATACATGATATAGGCAGACTATATCTTCCCCATACATGATATAGGCAGACTATATCTTCCCCATACATGATATAGGCAGACTATATCTTCCCCATACAAGAGGCAGACTATATCTTCCCCATACATGAAATAGGCAGACTATATCTTCCCCATACATGAAATAGGCAGACTATATCTTCCCCATACATGATAGAGGCAGACTATATCTTCCCCATACATGATATAGGCAGACTATATCTTTGCCATACATGATATAGGCAGACTATATCTTTGCCATACATGATATAGGCAGACTATATCTTCCCCATACATGATATAGGCAGACTATATCTTCCCCATACATGATATAGGCAGACTATATCTTCCCCATACATGATATAGGCAGACTATATCTTCCCCATACATGATATAGGCAGACTATATCTTCCCCATGTTTGATATAGGCAGACAATATCTTCCACATACATGATATAGATAGGCTATATCTTCCCCATACATGATACATGCAGACTACATATTTAGCTTACGTGATATAGGCAGACTATAACTTTAGCGTACGTGATATATGCAAATAATACCTTTAGCATACGTGATATAAGCAGACTATATCTTCACCATACATGATACAGGCAGACTATATTTTCCCCATACGTGATACAGGCAGACTATATCTTCCCCATACATGATATAGGCAGACAACATCATCCCCATACGTGATACAGGCAGACTATATCTTCCCCATACATGATATAGGCAGACAACATCTTCGCGATACATAATCTGGATGGACTATATCGTCCCCATGCATGATATTTTCAGACTATATCTTCCCCATACATGATACAGGCAAACTATATCTTAAGGATACATGATATAGGCAGACAACATCTTCCCCATACATGATATAGGCAGACAACATCTTCCCCATACATGATATAGGCAGACTACAATTTCCCCATACATGATATAGGCAGACAACATCTTCCCCATACATGATATAGGCAGACAACATCTTCCCCATACATGATATAGGCAGACAACATCTTCCCCATACATGATATAGGCAGACAACATCTTCCCCATACATGATATAGGCAACTGTATATTTACCTTACATGATATAGGCAGACTAGATCTTCCCCATACATGATATAGGCAGACTATATCTTCCCCATACATGATATAGGCAGACTATATCTTCCCCATACATGATATAGGCAGACTATATCTTCCCCATACATGATATAGGCAGACTATATCTTCCCCATACATGATATAGGCAGACTATATCTTCCCCATACAAGAGGCAGACTATATCTTCCCCATACATGAAATAGGCAGACTATATCTTCCCCATACATGAAATAGGCAGACTATATCTTCCCCATACATGATAGAGGCAGACTATATCTTCCCCATACATGATATAGGCAGACTATATCTTTGCCATACATGATATAGGCAGACTATATCTTTGCCATACATGATATAGGCAGACTATATCTTCCCCATACATGATATAGGCAGACTATATCTTCCCCATACATGATATAGGCAGACTATATCTTCCCCATACATGATATAGGCAGACTATATCTTCCCCATACATGATATAGGCAGACTATATCTTCCCCATGTTTGATATAGGCAGACAATATCTTCCACATACATGATATAGATAGGCTATATCTTCCCCATACATGATACATGCAGACTACATATTTAGCTTACGTGATATAGGCAGACTATAACTTTAGCATACGTGATATATGCAAATAATACCTTTAGCATACGTGATATAAGCAGACTATATCTTCACCATACATGATACAGGCAGACTATATTTTCCCCATACGTGATACAGGCAGACTATATCTTCCCCATACATGATATAGGCAGACAACATCATCCCCATACGTGATACAGGCAGACTATATCTTCCCCATACATGATATAGGCAGACAACATCTTCCCCATACATGATATAGGCAGACAACATCTTCCCCATACGTGATACAGGCAGACTATATCTTCCCCATACATGATATAGGCAGACAACATCTTCCCCATAGGTGATATAGGCAGACAACATCTTCCCCATACATGATATAGGCAGACCACATCTTCCCCATATTTGATATAGGCAGACAATATGTTCCCCATACGTGATATAGGCAGCCTATATCTTTAGCATAGGTGATATAGGCAGACTATAACTTTAGCATACGTGATATAAGCAGACTATATCTTCACCATACATGATATAGGCAGACTATATCTTCCCCATACATGATATAGGCAGACTATATCTTCCCCATCCATGATATAGGCAGACTATACCTTCCCCACCCATGATATAGGCAGACTATAACTTCCCCATACATGATATAGTCAGACTATACCTTCCCCATACATGATATCGGGAGACTAAAGCTTCCCATACATGATATAGGCAGACTATATCTTTAGGATAAATGATATAGGCAGACTACATCTTCACCATATACAATATAGGCAGATATTATCATCACGATACATAATCTAGACAGACTATATCGTCCCCATGCATGATATCAGACTATATCTTTAGCATGCATGATATCAGACTATATCTTTAGCATGCATGATATAAGCAGACTATATATTCACCATACATGACATAGGCAGATTGTATCTTTACCATACATGACATAAGCAGACTATATCTTCCATATACATGATATAGGCAAAGTACATCTTCCCCATACATGACATAGGCAGTCTATATCTTCACCATACATGATATGGGCAGTCTATATCCTCCCCATACATGCTATAGGCAGACAACATCTTCCCCATACATGATATAGGCAGACAACATCTTCCCCATACATGATATAGGCAGACTATATCTTCCCCATACATGGCATTAGCAAACTATATCATCCCCAGACATGATATAAGCAGACTATTACTTCAACATACATTATATAGGCAGTCTATATCTTCCCTGTAAATGATAACGGCAGACTATATCTTCACCATACATCAATAAGAATACTATATCTCCCCATACGTGATATTGGTATTCTATATCTTTAGCATAAGTGATATAAGCAGACTATATCTTCACGATACAGGATCTAGACAGACTATATCGTACCCATACATGACATAGGCAGTCTATATCTTCCCTGTAAATTATATAGGCAGACTATTTCTCTCTGTACATCAATAAGCAGACTATATCTCCCCATACGTGATATAGGCAGACTATATCTTCCCCATATATGATATAGGCAGACTATACCTTCCCCATACATGATATAGGCAGACTATATCTACATCATACATGGTATGGGCAGACTACATCTTCCCCATACATGAAATAGGCAGAAATTATCTTTCCAATACATGATATAAGCAGACTATGTCTTCATTAAACATAATCTAGACAGACTATATCGTCCCCATGCATGATATTATCAGACTATATCCTCACCATACATGACATAAGCAGACTATATCTTCTCCATACATGATATAGGCAAACTATATCTACACCATACAAGATATAGGCAGACTATATCTTCCCCATACATGATATAGGCAGACCATATCTTCCCCATACATGTTATAGGCAACTGTATATTTAGCTTACGTGATACAGGCAAACTATATCTTTAGCATAGGTGATATAGGCAGACTATATCTTTCCCATACATGATATAGGCAGACTATATCTTCCCCATACATGATATAGGCAGACTACAGCTTCCCCATACATGATATAGGCAGTCTATATCTTTAGGATACATGATATAGGCAGATATTATCTTCATTATACATAATCTAGACAGACTATATCGTCCCCATGCATGATATTAGCAGACTATATCTTCACCATACACGACGTAGGCAGATTATATCTTCACCATACATGACATAAGCCGACTATATCTTCCACATACATGATATAGGCAAAGTATATCTTCCCCATACATGATATAGGCAGTCTATATCTTCACTATACATGATATAGGCAGAATATATCTTCCCCATACGTGATATAGGCAGACTTTGGCTTCCCCATACGTGATATAGGCAGACTATATCTTCTCCATACATGATATAGGCAGAGTACTTCTTCCTCATACATGATATAGGCAGAGTACATCTTCCCCATGCATGATATAAGC
Source organism: Isurus oxyrinchus (assembly GCA_026770705.1). Classification (NCBI taxonomy): domain Eukaryota; kingdom Metazoa; phylum Chordata; class Chondrichthyes; order Lamniformes; family Lamnidae; genus Isurus; species Isurus oxyrinchus. The sequence continues at coordinate 51,552 of JANJGN010001620.1, read as the reverse complement.
AGACTATATCTTCCCCATACGTGATATGGGCAGTCTCTATCCTCCCCATACATGCTATAGGCAGACTACATCTTCCCCATACATGATATAGGCAGACAACATCTTCCCCATACATGATATAGGCAGACAACATCTTCCCCATACATGGCATTAGCAAACTATATCATCCCCAGACATGATATAAGCAGACTATTACTTCAACATACATTATATAGGCAGTCTATATCTTCCCTGTAAATGATAACGGCAGACTATATCTTCACCATACATCAATAAGAATACTATATCTCCCCATACGTGATATAGGTATTCTGTATCTTTAGCATAAGTGATATAAGCAGACTATATCTTCACGATACAGGATCTAGACAGACTATATCGTACCCATACATGACATAGGCAGTCTATATCTTCCCTGTAAATTATATAGGCAGACTATTTCTCTCTGTACATCAATAAGCAGACTATATCTCCCCATACGTGATATAGGCAGACTATATCTTCCCCATACATGATATAGGCAGACTATACCTTCCCCGTACATGATATAGGCAGACTATATCTACATCATACATGGTATGGGCAGACTACATCTTCCCCATACATGAAATAGGCAGAAATTATCTTTCCAATACATGATATAAGCAGACTATGTCTTCATTAAACATAATCTAGACAGACTATATCGTCCCCATGCATGATATTATCAGACTATATCCTCACCATACATGACATAAGCAGACTATATCTTCTCCATACATGATATAGGCAGACTATATCTACACCACACATGATATAGGCAGACTATATCTTCCCCATACATGATATAGGCAGACTATATCTTCCCCATACATGATAAAGGCAACTGTATATTTAGCTTACGTGATACAGGCAAACTATATCTTTAGCATAGGTGATATAGGCAGACTATATCTTTCCCATACATGATATAGGCAGACTACAGCTTCCCCATACATGATATAGGCAGACAACATCTTCGCGATACATAATCTAGATGGACTATATCGTCCCCATGCATGATATTTTCAGACTATATCTTCCCCATACATGATATAGGCAGACTATATCTTCCCCATACATGATATAGGCAGACTACAGCTTCCCCATACATGATATCGGCAGACAACATCTTCGCGATACATAATCTGGATGGACTATATCGTCCCCATGCATGATATTTTCAGACTATATCTTCCCCATACATGATACAGGCAAACTATATCTTAAGGATACATGATATAGGCAGACAACATCTTCCCCATACATGATATAGGCAGACAACATCTTCCCCATACATGATATAGGCAGACTACAATTTCCCCATACATGATATAGGCAGACAACATCTTCCCCATACATGATATAGGCAGACAACATCTTCCCCATACATGATATAGGCAGACAACATCTTCCCCATACATGATATAGGCAGACAACATCTTCCCCATACATGATATAGGCAACTGTATATTTACCTTACATGATATAGGCAGACTAGATCTTCCCCATACATGATATAGGCAGACTATATCTTCCCCATACATGATATAGGCAGACTATATCTTCCCCATACATGATATAGGCAGACTATATCTTCCCCATACATGATATAGGCAGACTATATCTTCCCCATACATGATATAGGCAGACTATATCTTCCCCATACAAGAGGCAGACTATATCTTCCCCATACATGAAATAGGCAGACTATATCTTCCCCATACATGAAATAGGCAGACTATATCTTCCCCATACATGATAGAGGCAGACTATATCTTCCCCATACATGATATAGGCAGACTATATCTTTGCCATACATGATATAGGCAGACTATATCTTTGCCATACATGATATAGGCAGACTATATCTTCCCCATACATGATATAGGCAGACTATATCTTCCCCATACATGATATAGGCAGACTATATCTTCCCCATACATGATATAGGCAGACTATATCTTCCCCATACATGATATAGGCAGACTATATCTTCCCCATGTTTGATATAGGCAGACAATATCTTCCACATACATGATATAGATAGGCTATATCTTCCCCATACATGATACATGCAGACTACATATTTAGCTTACGTGATATAGGCAGACTATAACTTTAGCATACGTGATATATGCAAATAATACCTTTAGCATACGTGATATAAGCAGACTATATCTTCACCATACATGATACAGGCAGACTATATTTTCCCCATACGTGATACAGGCAGACTATATCTTCCCCATACATGATATAGGCAGACAACATCATCCCCATACGTGATACAGGCAGACTATATCTTCCCCATACATGATATAGGCAGACAACATCTTCGCGATACATAATCTGGATGGACTATATCGTCCCCATGCATGATATTTTCAGACTATATCTTCCCCATACATGATACAGGCAAACTATATCTTAAGGATACATGATATAGGCAGACAACATCTTCCCCATACATGATATAGGCAGACAACATCTTCCCCATACATGATATAGGCAGACTACAATTTCCCCATACATGATATAGGCAGACAACATCTTCCCCATACATGATATAGGCAGACAACATCTTCCCCATACATGATATAGGCAGACAACATCTTCCCCATACATGATATAGGCAGACAACATCTTCCCCATACATGATATAGGCAACTGTATATTTACCTTACATGATATAGGCAGACTAGATCTTCCCCATACATGATATAGGCAGACTATATCTTCCCCATACATGATATAGGCAGACTATATCTTCCCCATACATGATATAGGCAGACTATATCTTCCCCATACATGATATAGGCAGACTATATCTTCCCCATACATGATATAGGCAGACTATATCTTCCCCATACAAGAGGCAGACTATATCTTCCCCATACATGAAATAGGCAGACTATATCTTCCCCATACATGAAATAGGCAGACTATATCTTCCCCATACATGATAGAGGCAGACTATATCTTCCCCATACATGATATAGGCAGACTATATCTTTGCCATACATGATATAGGCAGACTATATCTTTGCCATACATGATATAGGCAGACTATATCTTCCCCATACATGATATAGGCAGACTATATCTTCCCCATACATGATATAGGCAGACTATATCTTCCCCATACATGATATAGGCAGACTATATCTTCCCCATACATGATATAGGCAGACTATATCTTCCCCATACATGATATAGGCAGACTATATCTTCCCCATACATGATATAGGCAGACTATATCTTCCCCATGTTTGATATAGGCAGACAATATCTTCCACATACATGATATAGATAGGCTATATCTTCCCCATACATGATACATGCAGACTACATATTTAGCTTACGTGATATAGGCAGACTATAACTTTAGCATACGTGATATATGCAAATAATACCTTTAGCATACGTGATATAAGCAGACTATATCTTCACCATACATGATACAGGCAGACTATATTTTCCCCATACGTGATACAGGCAGACTATATCTTCCCCATACATGATATAGGCAGACAACATCATCCCCATACGTGATACAGGCAGACTATATCTTCCCCATACATGATATAGGCAGACAACATCTTCCCCATACATGATATAGGCAGACAACATCTTCCCCATACGTGATACAGGCAGACTATATCTTCCCCATACATGATATAGGCAGACAACATCTTCCCCATAGGTGATATAGGCAGACAACATCTTCCCCATACATGATATAGGCAGACCACATCTTCCCCATATTTGATATAGGCAGACAATATGTTCCCCATACGTGATATAGGCAGCCTATATCTTTAGCATAGGTGATATAGGCAGACTATAACTTTAGCATACGTGATATAAGCAGACTATATCTTCACCATACATGATATAGGCAGACTATATCTTCCCCATACATGATATAGGCAGACTATATCTTCCCCATCCATGATATAGGCAGACTATACCTTCCCCACCCATGATATAGGCAGACTATAACTTCCCCATACATGATATAGTCAGACTATACCTTCCCCATACATGATATCGGGAGACTAAAGCTTCCCATACATGATATAGGCAGACTATATCTTTAGGATAAATGATATAGGCAGACTACATCTTCACCATATACAATATAGGCAGATATTATCATCACGATACATAATCTAGACAGACTATATCGTCCCCATGCATGATATCAGACTATATCTTTAGCATGCATGATATCAGACTATATCTTTAGCATGCATGATATAAGCAGACTATATATTCACCATACATGACATAGGCAGATTGTATCTTTACCATACATGACATAAGCAGACTATATCTTCCATATACATGATATAGGCAAAGTACATCTTCCCCATACATGACATAGGCAGTCTATATCTTCACCATACATGATATAGGCAGACTATATCTTCATCATACATGATAAAGGCAGACTATATCCTCACCATACATGATATAGGCAGACTATATCTTCACCATACATGATATAGGCAGATTATATCTACACCAGACATGATATAGGCAGACTATAACTTCCCCATACATGATATAGTCAGACTCTACCTTCCCCATACATGATATAGGCAGACTATATCTTCCCCATACATGATATAGGCAGAATATACTTTCCCCGTACATGATATAGGCAGACTATATCTTTAGGATATATGATATAGGCAGACTACATCTTCCCAGATATGATACAGGCAGATATTATCTTTACGATACATAATCTAGACAGACTATATCGTCACCATGCATGATATTATCAGACTATATCTTTAGCATACATGATATAAGCAGACTATATATTCACCATACATGACATAGGCAGATTACATCTTTACCGAACATGACATAAGTGGACTATATCTTCCACATACATGATATAGGCAGACTATATCTTTAGGATAAATGATATAGGCAGACTACATCTTCCCAGATATGATATAGGCAGATATTATCTTTACGATGCATAATCTAGACAGACTATATCGTCCCTATGCATGATATTATCAGACTATATCTTTAGCATACATGATAAAAGCAGACTATATATTCACCATACATGACATAGGCAGATTACATCTTTACCATACATGACAGAAGCAGACTATATCTTCCACATACATGACATAGGCAAGGTATATCTTTCCCATACATGATATAAGCAAAGTATAACTTCACCATACATGATATAGCCAAAGTAATTCTTCACTATACATGATCAAGGCAGACTATATCTTCCCCATACATGATCAAGGCAGACTATATCTTCCCCATACATGATATAGGCAGACTATTTCTTCACATTAAAAGATATAGGCAGACGATATTTTCACCATACATGTAAAAGGCAGACTAAATCAACCCCATACGTGATATAGACAGTCTATATGTTCACCATACATGATATTGGCAGACTATATCTACACCATACATGATAAAGGCAGATTATATCTACACCATACATGATATAGGCAGACTATATCTATACCATACATCATATACGCAGACTATATCTTCCCCATACATGATATAGGCAGACTATATCTTCCCCATACATGATATAGGCAGACTATATCTTTGCCATACATGATATAGGCAGACTATATCTTCGCCATACATGATATAGGCAGACTATATCTTCGCCATACATGATATAGGCAGACTATATCTTCGCCATACATGTTATAGGCAGACTATATCTTCCTCATACATGATATAGGCAGACTATATCTTCCCCATACATGATATAGGCAGACTATATCTTCACCATACAAGTTATAGGCAGACTATATCTTCCTCATACATGATATAGGCAGACTACATCTTCCCCATACATGATATAGGCAGACTTTTTTCTCCAAACATGATATAGGCAGACTACATCTTCCCCATACATGATATAGGCAGACTATATCTTCGCCATACATGATATAGGCAGACTATATCTTCCCCATACATGATATAGGCAGACTTTTTTCTCCATACATGATATAGGCAGACTATATCTTCCCCATACATGATATAGGCAGACTATACCTTCTCCATACATGATATAGGCAGACTATACCTTCCCCATACATGATATAGGCAGACTATACCTTCCCCATATATGATATATGCAGACTATATCTTCCCCATATTTGATATAGGCAGACAATATCTTCAACATACATGATATAGACAGGCTATATTTTCCCCATACATGACATATGCAGACTACATATTTAGCTTACATGATATAGGCAGACTAAATCTTTAGCATACGTGATATATGCAGACAATACCTTTAGCATACGTGATATAAGCAGACTATATCTTCACCATACATGATATAGGCAGACTATATCTTCACCATACATGATATAGGCAGACTATATCTTCACCATACATGATATAGGCAGACTATATCTTCACCATACATGATATAGGCAGACTACTTCTTTACCATACATGATATAGGCAGACTATACCTTCCCCATACATGATATAGTCTGCCTATACCTTCCCCATCCATGATATAGGCAGACTATACCTTCCCCATACATGATATGGGCAGACTATATCTTCCCCATACATGATATAGTCTGCCTATATCTTCCCCATACATGATATAGGCAGACTATATCTTCCCCATACATGATATAGGCAGACTACATCCACACCATACATCATATAGGCAGACTATATCTTCACCATACATGATATCGGCAGACTAAAGCTTCCCATACATGATATAGGCAGACTATATCTTTAGGATAAATGATATAGGCAGACTACATCTTCCCCATATATGATATAGGCAGATATTATCTTCACGATACATAATCTAGACAGACTATATCGTCCCCATGCATGATATTATCAGACTATATCTTTAGCATACATGATATAAGCAGACTATATATTCACCATACATGACATAGGCAGATTACATCTTTACCGAACATGACATAAGTGGACTATATCTTCCACATACATGATATAGGCAATTACATCTTCCCCATACACGATATAGGCAAAGTATATCTTCACCATACAGGATATAGGCAGTCTATATCTTCACCATACATGATAAAGGCAGTTTACATCTTCCCCATACATGATGTAAGCAGATTAAATCTACCCCATAAGTGATACAGGCAAACTATTTCTTCCCCATAAGTGATATAGGCCGTCTATATCGTCCCCATGCATGATATTTTCAGACTATATCTTCCACATACGTGATATAGGCGGACTATATCTTCCCCATACATGATACAGGCAGACTATATCTTAAGGATACATGATATAGGCAGACAACATCTTCCCCATACATGATATAGGCAGACTATTTCTTCATCATACATGATATAGGCAGACTATATCTTCACACAACATGATGTAAGCAGTCTATTTCTTCACCATACGTGATGCAAGCAGTCTATATCTTCACCATACGTGATGTAAGCAGACTATATCTTCACCATACGTGATATAGCCAGCCTATATCTTCACCATACGTGATATAGCCAGCCTATATCTTTAGCATACGTGATATAGCCAGCCAATATCTTTAGCATACGTGATATAGCCAGCCTATATCTTTAGCATACGTGATATAGCCAGCCTATATCTTTAGCATACGTGATATAGCCAGCCTATATCTTTAGCATACGTGATATAGCCAGCCTATATCTTTAGCATACGTGATATAGCCAGCCCATATCTTTGGCATACGTGATATAGCCAGCCTATATCTTTGGCATACGTGATATAGCCAGCCTATATCTTTAGCATACGTGATATAGCCAGCCTATATCTTTAGCATACGTGATATAGCCAGCTAATATCTTTAGCATACGTGATATAGCCAGCCTATATCTTTAGCATACGTGATATAGCCAGCCTATATCTTTAGCATACGTGATATAGCCAGCCTATATCTTCAGCATACGTGATATAGGCAGCCTATATCTTTAGCATACGTGATATAGGCAGTCTATATTTTAGCATACGTGATATAGGCAGCCTATATCTTTAGCATACGTGATATAGGCAGTCTATATTTTAGCATACGTGATATAGGCAGCCTATATCTTTAGCATACGTGATATAGGCAGCCTATATCTTTAGCATACGTGATATAGGCAGCCTATATCTTTAGCATACGTGATATAGGCAGCCTATATCTTTAGCATACGTGATATAGGCAGCCTATATCTTTAGCATACGTGATATAGGCAGCCTATATCTTTAGCATACGTGATATAGGCAGCCTATATCTTTAGCATACGTGATATAGGCAGCCTATATCTTTAGCATACGTGATATAGGCAGCCTATATCTTTAGCATACGTGATATAGGCAGCCTATATCTTTAGCATACGTGATATAGGCAGCCTATATCTTTAGCATACGTGATATAGGCAGCCTATATCTTTAGCATACGTGATATAGGCAGCCTATATCTTTAGCATACGTGATATAGGCAGCCTATATCTTTAGCATACGTGATATAGGCAGCCTATATCTTTAGCATACGTGATATAGGCAGCCTATATCTTTAGCATACGTGATATAAGCAGACTATATCTTCCCCATATGTGATATAGGCAGACTGTATCTTCCGCATACGTGATATAGGCAGAATATATCTTCCGCATACGTGATATAGGCAGACAATATATTCCGCATACGTTATATAGGCAGACTATATCTTCCCCATACGTGATATAGGCAGGCTATATCTTCCCCATACGTGATATAGGCAGAATATATATCTTCCCCATACGTGATATAGGCAGGCTATATCTTCCCCATACGTGATCTAGGCAGGCTATATCTTCCCCATACGTGATCTAGGCATGCTATATCTTCCCCATACGTGATATAGGCAGACTATATCTTGGGAATACATGATATTGTCAGATTATATCTTCCCCGTAATTGATATACGCAGGCTACATCTTCACATACATGGTATAGGCAGACATCTTCCCCATAAATGATATAGGCAGACAACATCTTCCCCATACATGATATAGGCAGACAACATCTTCCTCATACATGATATAGGCAGACAACATCTTCCCCATACATGATATAGGCAGACTATATCTTCCCCATACATGATATAGGCAGACTATATCTTCCCCATACATGATATAGGCAGGCTATATCTTCCCCATACATGATATAGGCAGACTATATCTTCCCCATACATGATATAGGCAGACTATATCTTCCCCATACATGATATAAGCAGACTATATCTTCCCCTTACATGATATAGGCAGACTATATCTTCCCCATACATGATATAGGCAGACTATATCTTCCCCATACATGATATAGGCAGACTATATCTTCCCCATACATGATAGAGGCAGACTATATCTTCCCCATACATGATATAGGAAGACTATATCTTCCCCATACATGATATAGGCAGACTATATCTTCCCCATACTTGATAGAGGCAGACTATATCTTCCCCATACATGATATAGGCAGACTATATCTTCCCCATACATGATATAGGCAGACTATATCTTCCCCATACATGGTACAGGCAGACTATATCTTCCCCATACATGATATAGGCAGACTATATCTTCCCCATACATGATAGAGGCAGACTATATCTTCCCCATACATGATAGAGGCAGACTATATCTTCCCCATACATGATATAGGCAGACTATATCTTCCCCATACATGATATAGGCAGACTATATCTTCCCCATACATGATATAGGCAGACTATATCTTCCCCATACATGGTACAGGCAGACTATATCTTCCCCATACATGATATAGGCAACTGTATATTTAGCTGACGTGATACAGGCAAACTATATCTTTAGCATAGGTGATATAGGCAGACTATAGCTTTAGCATACGTGATATAAGCAGACTATATCTTCACCATACGTGATATAGGCAGACTATATCTGCCCCATACATGATATAGGCAGACTATATCTTCCCCATACATGATATAGGCAGACTATATCTTCCACATACATGATATAGGCAACTGTATATTTAGCTTACGTGATACAGCCAGACTATATCTTTAGCATACGTGATATAGGCAGACTATAGCTTTAGCATACGTGATATAAGCAGACTATATCTTCACCATACGTGATATAGGCAGACTATATCTGCCCCATACATGATATAGGCAACTGTATATTGAGCTTACGTGATACAGCCAGACTATATCTTTAGCTTACGTGATATAGGCAGACTAAATCTTTAGCATACGTGATATATGCAGACTATATCTTCACCATACATGATATCGGCAGACTAAAGCTTCCCATACATGATATAGGCAGACTATATCTTTAGGAGAAATGATATAGGCAGACTACATCTTCCCCATATATAATATAGGCAGATATTATCTTCACGATACATAATCTAGACAGACTATATCGTCCCCATGCATGATATTATCAGACTATATCTTTAGCATACATGATATAAGCAGACTATATATTCACCATACATGACATAGGCAGATTACATCTTTACCGAACATGATATAAGTGGACTATATCTTCCCCATACACGATATAGGCAAAGTACATCTTCACCATACATGATAGAGGCAGTCTATATCTTCACCATACATGATAAAGGCAGACAATATCTTCCCCATATGTGATAAAGGCAGTCTACATCTTCCCCATACATGATGTAAGCAGATTATATCTTCCCCATAGGTGATACAGGCAAACTATTTCTTCCCCATACGTGATATAGGCAAGCTATATCTTCCTCATACGTGATATCGGCAGACTATATCTTGGGAATACATTATATTGTTAGACTACATCTTCCCCATACACGATATACGCAGAATATATCTTCCCCGTAATTGATATAGGCAGACTACATCTTCCGCATACATGATACATGCAGACTATTTCTTCACAATAAAAGATATAGGCAGACGATTTTTTCACCATACATGTAAAAGGCAGACTATATCATCCCCATACGTGATATAGACAGTCTATATCTTCACCATACGTGATATTGGCAGACTATATCAACACCATACATGATATAGTCAGACTATATCTTGCCCATACGTGATATAGGAAGACTCTATCTTCACCATACATGATATAGGCAGATTATATCTACACCATACATGATATAGGCAGACAATATCTACACCATACATCATATAGGCAGACTTTTTTCTTCCCCATACATGATATAGGCAGATATTATCTTCACGATACATAATCTAGACAGACTATATCGTCCCCATGCATGATATTATCAGACTATATCTTTAGCATACATGATATAAGCAGACTATATATTCACCATACATGACATAGGCAGATTACATCTTTTCCGAACATGATATAAGTGGACTATATCTTCCCCATACACGATATAGGCAAAGTACATCTTCACCATACATGATAGAGGCAGTCTATATCTTCACCATACATGATAAAGGCAGACAATATCTTCCCCATATGTGATAAAGGCAGTCTACATCTTCCCCATACATGATGTAAGCAGATTATATCTTCCCCATAGGTGATACAGGCAAACTATTTCTTCCCCATACGTGATATAGGCAAGCTATATCTTCCTCATACGTGATATCGGCAGACTATATCTTGGGAATACATTATATTGTTAGACTACATCTTCCCCATACACGATATACGCAGAATATATCTTCCCCGTAATTGATATAGGCAGACTACATCTTCCGCATACATGATACATGCAGACTATTTCTTCACAATAAAAGATATAGGCAGACGATTTTTTCACCATACATGTAAAAGGCAGACTATATCATCCCCATACGTGATATAGACAGTCTATATCTTCACCATACGTGATATTGGCAGACTATATCAACACCATACATGATATAGTCAGACTATATCTTGCCCATACGTGATATAGGAAGACTCTATCTTCACCATACATGATATAGGCAGACAATATCTACACCATACATCATATAGGCAGACTTTTTCTTCCCCATACATGATATAGGCAGATATTATCTTCACGATACATAATCTAGACAGACTATATCGTCACCATGCATGATATTATCAGACTATATCTTTAGCATACATGATATAAGCAGACTATATATTCACCTTACATGACATAGGCAGAAGATATCTTTACCATACATGACATAAGCAGACTATATCTTCCACATACATGATATAGGCAAAGTAATTCTTCACCATACATGATCAAGGCAGACTATATCTTCACCATACGTGATATAGGCAGACTATATCTTCACCATACGTGATATAGGCAGACTATATCTTCACCATACGTGATAAAGGCAGACTATATTTTCCCCATACATGATATAGGCAGACTATATCTTCCCCATACGTGATATAGGCAGACTATTTCTTCCTCATACATGATATAGGCAGATTATATCTCCCTCATACATGATATAGGCAGACTATATCATCCTCATACATGATATAGGCAGACTATATCTTCCTCATACATGATATAGGCAGAATATATCTTCACCATACATGATATAGGCAGACTATATCTTCACCATACATGATATAGGCAGATTATATCTTCACCATACATGATATAGGCAGATTATATCTTCACCATACATGATATAGGCAGATTATATCTTCACCATACATGATATAGGCAGATTATATCTTCACTGTACATGATATAGGCAGACTATATCTTGGGAATACATGATATTGTCAGACTATATCTTCCCCGTAATTGATATACGCAGACTACAGCTTCCCCATGCATGATAAAGGCAGACTATATCTTCCCCATACATGATATAGGCAGACTACAACTTCGCGATACATAATCTAGATGGACTATATCGTCCCCATGCATGATATTTTCAGACTATATCTTACCCATACATGATATAGGCAGACTATATCTTCCCCATACATGATATAGGCAGACTATATCTTCCCCATACATGATACAGGCAGACTATATCTTAAGGATACATGATATATGCAGACTATATCTTCCCCATAATTGATATACGCAGACTACATCTTCCCCATACATGATATAGGCAGACATCTTCCCCATACATGATATAGGCAGACAACATCTTCCCCATACATGATATAGGCAGACAACATCTTCCCCATACATGATATAGGCAGACTATATCTTCCCCATACGTGATATAGGCAGCCTATATCTTTAGCATGTGATATAGACAGCCTATATCTTTAGCATACGTGATATAGGCAGCCTATATCTTTAGCATACGTGATATAAGCAGACTATATCTTCCCCATATGTGATATAGGCAGACTATATCTTCTGCATACGTGATATAGGCAAAATATATCTTCCGCATACGTGATATAGGCAGACAATATATTCCTCATACGTGATATAGGCAGACTATATCTTCCCCATACGTGATACAGGCAGGCTATATCTTCCCCATACGTGATATAGGCAGATTATATCTAAACCATACATGATATAGGCAGACTATATCTTCCCTATAAATGATAATGGCAGACTATATCTTCCCCATGCATGATACAGGCAGACTATACCTTCCCATTACATGATATAGGCAGACATTATCTACATCATACATGATATAGGCAGACTATATCTTCCCCATACATGATATAGGCAGACTATATCTTCCCCATACATGATATAGGCAGACTATATCTTCCCCATACATGATATAGGCAGACTTTTGTCTCCATACATGATATAGGCAGACTATACCTTCTCCATACATGATATAGGCAGACTATACCTTCTCCATACATGATATAGGCAGACTATACCTTCCCCATATATGATACGTGCAGACTATATCTTCCCCAATATTGATATAGGCAGACAATATCTTCAACATATATGATATAGACAGGCTATATTTTCCCCATAAATGACATATGCAGACTACATATTTAGCTTACATGATATAGGCAGACTAAATCTTTAGCATACGTGATATATGCAGACAATACCTTTAGCATATGTGATATAAGCAGACTATATCTTCACCATACATGATATAGGCAGATTATATCTTCACCATACGTGATATAGGCAGATTATATCTAAACCATACATGATATAGGCAGACTATATCTTCCCTATAAATGATAATGGCAGACTATATCTTCCCCATGCATGATATAGGCAGACTATATCTTTGCCATACATGTTATAGGCAGACTATACCTTCCCATTACATGATATAGGCAGACATTATCTACATCATACATGATATAGGCAGAATATATCTTCCCCATACATGATATAGGCAGACTATATCTTCCCCATACATGATATAGGCAGACTATATCTTCCCCATACATGATATAGGCAGACTATATCTTCCCCATACATGATATAGGCAGACTATATCTTCCCCATACATGATATAGGCAGACTTTTTTCTCCATACATGATATAGGCAGACTATACCTTCCCCATACATGATATAGGCAGACTATATCTTCCCCATACATGATATAGGCAGACTATACCTTCTCCATACATGATATAGGCAGACTATACCTTCTCCATAGATGATATAGGCAGACTATATCTTCCCCATACATGATAGAGGCAGACTATATCTTCCCCATACATGATAGAGGCAGACTATATCTTCCCCATACATGATATAGGCAGACTATATCTTCCCCATACATGGCACAGGCAGACTATATCTTCCCCATACATGATATAGGCAACTGTATATTTAGCTTACGTGATACAGGCAATCTATATCTTTAGCATAGGTGATATAGGCAGACTATAGCTTTAGCATACGTGATATAAGCAGACTATATCTTCACCATACATGATATAGGCAGACTATATCTTCCCCATACATGATATAGGCAGACTATATCTTCCCCATACATGATATAGGCAGACTATATCTTCCCCATACATGATATAGGCAGACTATATCTTCCCCATACATGTTATAGGCAACTGTATATTTAGCTTATGTGATACAGCCAGACTATATCTTTAGCATACGTGATATAGGCAGACTAAATCTTTAGCATACGTGATATATGCAGACTATATCTTCACCATACATGATATAGGCAGACTATATCTTCACCATACATGATATAGGCAGACTATATCTTCCCCATACATGATATAGGCAGACTATATCTTCCCCATACATGGTATTGGCAGACTATACCTTCCCAATTCCTGATATAGGCAGACTATACCTTCCCCACCCATGATTTGGCAGACTACACCTTCCCCATACATGATATGGGCAGACTATACCTTCCCCATACATGATATAGGCAGACTATACCCTCCCCATACATGATAATGGCAAACTATACCTTCCCCATGCATGATATAGGCAGACTATATCTTCCTCAACATGATATAGGCAGATTATATCCTCACCATACGTGATATAGATAGATTATATCTAAACCATACATGATATAGGCAGACTATATCTTCCCTTTAAATGATAATGGCAGACTATATCTTCCCCATGCATGATACAGGCAGACTATACCTTCCCATTACATGATATAGGCAGACATTATCTACATCATACATGATATAGGCAGACTATACCTTCCCATTACATGATATAGGCAGACATTATCTACATCATACATGATATAGGCAGACTATATCTTCCCCATACATGATATAGGCAGACTATATCTTCCCCATACATGATATAGGCAGACTATATCTTCCCCATACATGATATAGGCAGACTATATCTTCCCCATACATGATATAGGCAGACTATATCTTCCCCATACATGATATAGGCAGACTATATCTTCCCCATACATGATATAGGCAGACTATATCTTCCCCATACATGATATAGGCAGACTTTTTTCTCCATACATGATATAGGCAGACTATACCTTCTCCATACATGATATAGGCAGACCATACCTTCCCCATACATGATATAGGCAGACTATACCTTCCCCATATATGATATATGCAGACTATATCTTCCCCAATATTGATATAGGCAGACAATATCTTCAACATACATGATATAGACAGGCTATATTTTCCCCATAAATGATATATACAGACTACATATTTAGCTTACATGATATAGGCAGACTAAATCTTTAGCATATGTGATATATGCAGACAATACCTTTAGCATATGTGATATAAGCAGACTATATGTTCACCATACATGATATAGGCAGACTATATCTTCCCCATACATGGTATCGGCAGACTATACCTTCCCAATTCCTGATATAGGCAGACTATACCTTCCCCACCCATGATATAGGCAGACTATACCTTCCCCATACATGATATGGGCAGACTATACCTTCCCCATACATGATATGGGCAGACTATACCTTCCCCATACATGATAATGGCAGACTATACCTTCCCCATGCATGATATAGGCAGACTATATCTTCCTCAATATGATATAGGCAGATTATATCTTCACCATACGTGATATAGGCAGATTATATCTAAACCATACATGATATAGGCTGACTATATCTTCCCTATAAATGATAATGGCAGACTATATCTTCCCCATGCATGATACAGGCAGACTATACCTTCCCCATACATGATATAGGCAGACTATATCTTCCCCATACATGGTATCGGCAGACTATACCTTCCCAATTCCTGATATAGGCAGACTATACCTTCCCCACCCATGATATAGGCAGACTATACCTTCCCCATACATGATATGGGCAGACTATACCTTCCCCATACATGGATATGGGCAGACTATACCTTCCCCATACATGATAATGGCAGACTATACCTTCCCCATGCATGATATAGGCAGACTATATCTTCCTCAATATGATATAGGCAGATTATATCTTCACCATACGTGATATAGGCAGATTATATCTAAACCATACATGATATAGGCTGACTATATCTTCCCTATAAATGATAATGGCAGACTATATCTTCCCCATGCATGATACAGGCAGACTATACCTTCCCCATACATGATATAGGCAGACTATATCTTCCCCATACATGGTATCGGCAGACTATACCTTCCCAATTCCTGATATAGGCAGACTATACCTTCCCCACCCATGATATAGGCAGACTATACCTTCCCCATACATGATATGGGCAGACTATACCTTCCCCATACATGATATGGGCAGACTATACCTTCCCCATACATGATAATGGCAGACTATACCTTCACCATGCATGATATAGGCAGACTATATCTTCCTCAGATGATATAGGCAGATTATATCTTCACCATACGTGATATAGGCAGATTATATCTAAACCATACATGATATAGGCTGACTATATCTTCCCTATAAATGATAATGGCAGACTATATCTTCCCCATGCATGATACAGGCAGACTATACCTTCCCATTACATGATATAGGCAGACATTATCTACATCATACATGATATAGGCAGACTATATCTTCCCCATACATGATATAGGCAGACTATATCTTCCCCATACATGATATAGGCAGACTATAACTTCCCCATACATGATATAGGCAGACTTTTGTCTCCATACATGATATAGGCAGACTATACCTTCTCCATACATGATATAGGCAGACTATACCTTCTCCATACATGATATAGGCAGACTATACCTTCCCCATATATGATACGTGCAGACTATATCTTCCCCAATATTGATATAGGCAGACAATATCTTCAACATATATGATATAGACAGGCTATATTTTCCCCATAAATGACATATGCAGACTACATATTTAGCTTACATGATATAGGCAGACTAAATCTTTAGCATACGTGATATATGCAGACAATACCTTTAGCATATGTGATATAAGCAGACTATATCTTCACCATACATGATATAGGCAGATTATATCTTCACCATACGTGATATAGGCAGATTATATCTAAACCATACATGATATAGGCAGACTATATCTTCCCTATAAATGATAATGGCAGACTATATCTTCCCCATGCATGATATAGGCAGACTATATCTTTGCCATACATGTTATAGGCAGACTATACCTTCCCATTACATGATATAGGCAGACATTATCTACATCATACATGATATAGGCAGAATATATCTTCCCCATACATGATATAGGCAGACTATATCTTCCCCATACATGATATAGGCAGACTATATCTTCCCCATACATGATATAGGCAGACTATATCTTCCCCATACATGATATAGGCAGACTATATCTTCCCCATACATGATATAGGCAGACTTTTTTCTCCATACATGATATAGGCAGACTATACCTTCCCCATACATGATATAGGCAGACTATATCTTCCCCATACATGATATAGGCAGACTATACCTTCTCCATACATGATATAGGCAGACTATATCTTCCCCATACATGATAGAGGCAGACTATATCTTCCCCATACATGATAGAGGCAGACTATATCTTCCCCATACATGATATAGGCAGACTATATCTTCCCCATACATGGCACAGGCAGACTATATCTTCCCCATACATGATATAGGCAACTGTATATTTAGCTTACGTGATACAGGCAATCTATATCTTTAGCATAGGTGATATAGGCAGACTATAGCTTTAGCATACGTGATATAAGCAGACTATATCTTCACCATACATGATATAGGCAGACTATATCTTCCCCATACATGATATAGGCAGACTATATCTTCCCCATACATGATATAGGCAGACTATATCTTCCCCATACATGATATAGGCAGACTATATCTTCCCCATACATGTTATAGGCAACTGTATATTTAGCTTATGTGATACAGCCAGACTATATCTTTAGCATACGTGATATAGGCAGACTAAATCTTTAGCATACGTGATATATGCAGACTATATCTTCACCATACATGATATAGGCAGACTATATCTTCACCATACATGATATAGGCAGACTATATCTTCCCCATACATGATATAGGCAGACTATATCTTCCCCATACATGGTATTGGCAGACTATACCTTCCCAATTCCTGATATAGGCAGACTATACCTTCCCCACCCATGATTTGGCAGACTACACCTTCCCCATACATGATATGGGCAGACTATACCTTCCCCATACATGATATAGGCAGACTATACCCTCCCCATACATGATAATGGCAAACTATACCTTCCCCATGCATGATATAGGCAGACTATATCTTCCTCAACATGATATAGGCAGATTATATCCTCACCATACGTGATATAGATAGATTATATCTAAACCATACATGATATAGGCAGACTATATCTTCCCTTTAAATGATAATGGCAGACTATATCTTCCCCATGCATGATACAGGCAGACTATACCTTCCCATTACATGATATAGGCAGACATTATCTACATCATACATGATATAGGCAGACTATACCTTCCCATTACATGATATAGGCAGACATTATCTACATCATACATGATATAGGCAGACTATATCTTCCCCATACATGATATAGGCAGACTATATCTTCCCCATACATGATATAGGCAGACTATATCTTCCCCATACATGATATAGGCAGACTATATCTTCCCCATACATGATATAGGCAGACTATATCTTCCCCATACATGATATAGGCAGACTATATCTTCCCCATACATGATATAGGCAGACTATATCTTCCCCATACATGATATAGGCAGACTTTTTTCTCCATACATGATATAGGCAGACTATACCTTCTCCATACATGATATAGGCAGACCATACCTTCCCCATACATGATATAGGCAGACTATACCTTCCCCATATATGATATATGCAGACTATATCTTCCCCAATATTGATATAGGCAGACAATATCTTCAACATACATGATATAGACAGGCTATATTTTCCCCATAAATGATATATACAGACTACATATTTAGCTTACATGATATAGGCAGACTAAATCTTTAGCATATGTGATATATGCAGACAATACCTTTAGCATATGTGATATAAGCAGACTATATGTTCACCATACATGATATAGGCAGACTATATCTTCCCCATACATGGTATCGGCAGACTATACCTTCCCAATTCCTGATATAGGCAGACTATACCTTCCCCACCCATGATATAGGCAGACTATACCTTCCCCATACATGATATGGGCAGACTATACCTTCCCCATACATGATATGGGCAGACTATACCTTCCCCATACATGATAATGGCAGACTATACCTTCCCCATGCATGATATAGGCAGACTATATCTTCCTCAATATGATATAGGCAGATTATATCTTCACCATACGTGATATAGGCAGATTATATCTAAACCATACATGATATAGGCTGACTATATCTTCCCTATAAATGATAATGGCAGATTATATCTTCCCCATGCATGATACAGGCAGACTATACCTTCCCCATACATGATATAGGCAGACTATATCTTCCCCATACATGGTATCGGCAGACTATACCTTCCCAATTCCTGATATAGGCAGACTATACCTTCCCCACCCATGATATAGGCAGACTATACCTTCCCCATACATGATATGGGCAGACTATACCTTCCCCATACATGGATATGGGCAGACTATACCTTCCCCATACATGATAATGGCAGACTATACCTTCCCCATGCATGATATAGGCAGACTATATCTTCCTCAATATGATATAGGCAGATTATATCTTCACCATACGTGATATAGGCAGATTATATCTAAACCATACATGATATAGGCTGACTATATCTTCCCTATAAATGATAATGGCAGACTATATCTTCCCCATGCATGATACAGGCAGACTATACCTTCCCCATACATGATATAGGCAGACTATATCTTCCCCATACATGGTATCGGCAGACTATACCTTCCCAATTCCTGATATAGGCAGACTATACCTTCCCCACCCATGATATAGGCAGACTATACCTTCCCCATACATGATATGGGCAGACTATACCTTCCCCATACATGATATGGGCAGACTATACCTTCCCCATACATGATAATGGCAGACTATACCTTCACCATGCATGATATAGGCAGACTATATCTTCCTCAATATGATATAGGCAGATTATATCTTCACCATACGTGATATAGGCAGATTATATCTAAACCATACATGATATAGGCTGACTATATCTTCCCTATAAATGATATAGGCAGACTATATCTTCCCCATGCATGATACAGGCAGACTATACCTTCCCATTACATGATATAGGCAGACATTATCTACATCATACATGATATAGGCAGACTATATCTTCCCCATACATGATATAGGCAGACTATATCTTCCCCATACATGATATAGGCAGACTATATCTTCCCCATACATGATATAGGCAGACTATATCTTCCCCATACATGATATAGGCAGACTATATCTTCCCCATACATGATATAGGCAGACTATATCTTCCCCATACATGATATAGGCAGACTATATCTTCCCCATACATGATATAGGCAGACTATATCTTCCCCATACATGATATAGGCAGACTATATCTTCCCCATACATGATATAGGCAGACTATATCTTCCCCATACATGATATAGGCAGACTATATCTTCCCCATACATGATATAGGCAGACTATATCTTCCCCATACATGATATAGGCAGACTTTTTTCTCCATACATGATATAGGCAGACTTTACCTTCTCCATAGATGATATAGGCAGACTATACCTTCCCCATACATGATATAGGCAGACTATATCTTCCCCATACATGATATAGGCAGACAATATCTTCAACATACATGATATAGACAGGCTATATTTTCCCCATAAATGACAT
Organism: Isurus oxyrinchus; assembly: GCA_026770705.1. Lineage (NCBI taxonomy): Eukaryota > Metazoa > Chordata > Chondrichthyes > Lamniformes > Lamnidae > Isurus > Isurus oxyrinchus. The sequence continues at coordinate 29,678 of JANJGN010001620.1, read as the reverse complement.
ATGCAGACTACATATTTAGCTTACATGATATAGGCAGACTAAATCTTTAGCATACGTGATATATGCAGACAATACCTTTAGCATATGTGATATAAGCAGACTATATCTTCACCATACATGATATAGGCAGACTATATCTTCACCATACATGATATAGGCAGACTATATCTTCACCATACATGATATAGGCAGACTACTTCTTCACCATACATGATATAGGCAGACAATATCTTCCCCACACATGGTGTCGGTAGACTATACCTTCCCCATACATGATAGAGGCAGACTATACCTTCCCCATCCATGATATAGGCAGACTATACCTTCCCCATACATGATATGGGCAGACTATACCTTCCCCATACATGATATAGGCAGACTATACCTTCCCAATTCCTGATATAGGCAGACTATACCTTCCCCACCCATGATATAGGCAGACTATACCTTCCCCATACATGATATGGGCAGACTATACCTTCCCCATACATGATATGGGCAGACTATACCTTCCCCATACATGATATGGGCAGACTATACCTTCCCCATACATGATAATGGCAGACTATACCTTCCCCATGCTTGATATAGGCAGACTATATCTTCCTCAACATGATATAGGCAGATTATATCTTCACCATACGTGATATAGGCAGATTATATCTAAACCATACATGATATAGGCAGACTATATCTTCCCTATAAATGATATAGGCAGACTATATCTTCCCCATGCATGATACAGGCAGACTATACCTTCCCATTACATGATATAGGCAGACATTATCTACATCATACATGATATAGGCAGACTATATCTTCCCCATACATGATATAGGCAGACTATATCTTCCCCATACATGATATAGGCAGACTATATCTTCCCCATACATGATATAGGCAGACTATATCTTCCCCATACATGATATAGGCAGACTATATCTTCCCCATACATGATATAGGCAGATTATATCTTCACCATACGTGATATAGGCAGATTATATCTAAACCATACATGATATAGGCAGACTATATCTTCCCTATAAATGATAATGGCAGACTATATCTTCCCCATGCATGATATAGGCAGACTATATCTTCGCCATGCATGTTATAGGCAGACTATACCTTCCCATTACATGATATAGGCAGACATTATCTACATCATACATGATATAGGCAGACTATATCTTCCCCATACATGATATAGGCAGACTATATCTTCTCCATACATGATATAGGCAGACTATATCTTCTCCATACATGATATAGGCAGACTATATCTTCCCCATACATGATATAGGCAGACTATATCTTCCCCATACATGATATAGGCAGACTATACCTTCTCCATACATGATATAGGCAGACTATACCTTCTCCATAGATGATATAGGCAGACTATACCTTCCCCATATATGATATATGCAGACTATATCTTCCCCATATTTGATATAGGCAAACAATATCTTCAACATACATGATATAGACAGGCTATATTTTCCCCATAAATGACATATGCAGACTACATATTTAGCTTACATGATATAGGCAGACTAGATCTTTAGCATACGTGATATATGCAGACAATACCTTTAGCATATGTGATATAAGCAGACTATATCTTCACCATACATGATATAGGCAGACTATATCTTCACCATACATGATATAGGCAGACTATATCTTCACCATACATGATATAGGCAGACTATATCTTCACCATACATGATATAGGCAGACTACTTCTTCACCATACATGATATAGGCAGACAATATCTTCCCCACACATGGTGTCGGTAGACTATACCTTCCCCATACATGATAGAGGCAGACTATACCTTCCCCATCCATGATATAGGCAGACTATATCTTCCCCATACATGATATGGGCAGACTATACCTTCCCCATACATGATATAGGCAGACTATATCTTCCCCATACATGATATAGGCAGACTTTAACTTCCTCATACATGATATAGGCAGACTATACCTTCCCCATACATGATATGGGCAGACTATACCTTCCCCATACATGAATAAGGCAGACTATACCTTCCCGTTACATCATATAGGCAGACTACATCTTCCCCATATATGATATAGGCAGATGTTATCTTCACGATGCATAATCTAGACAGACTATATCGTCCCCATGCATGATATTATCAGACTATATCTTTAGCATACATGATATAAGCAGACTATATATTCACCATACATGACATAGGCAGATTACATCTTTACCGAACATGACATAAGTGGACTATATCTTCCACATACATGATATAGGCAATTACATCTTCCCCATACATGATATAGGCAAAGTATATCTTCACCATACAGGATATAGGCAGTCTATATCTTCCCTATACATGATAAAGGCAGACAATATCTTCCCCATACGTGATAAAGGCAGTTTACATCTTCCCCATACATGATGTAAGCAGATTAAATCTACCCCATAGGTCTTGCAGGCAAACTATTTCTTCCCCATAAGTGATATAGGCCGTCTGTATCGTCCCCATGCATGATATTTTCAGACTATATCTTCCACATACGTGATATAGGCGGACTATATCTTCCCCATACATGATATTTTCAGACTATATCTTCCCCATACATGATACAGGCAGACTATGTCTTAAGGATACATGATATAGGCAGACAACATCTTCCCCATACATGATATAGGCAGACTATATCTTCATCATACATGATATAGGCAGACTATATCTTCACACAACATGATGTAAGCAGTCTATACCTTCACCATACATGATGCAAGCAGTCTATATCTTCACCATACGTGATGTAAGCAGTCTATATCTTCACCATACGTGATGCAAGCAGACTATATCTTCACCATACGTGATATAGGTAGCATACATCTTTAGCATGCGTGATGTAGCCAGCCTATATCTTTAGCATACGTGATATAGCCAGCTAATATCTTTAGCATACGTGATATAGCCAGCCTATATCTTTAGCATATGTGATATAGCCAGCCTATATCTTTAGCATACGTGATATAGCCAGCCTATATCTTTAGCATACGTGATATAGCCAGCCTATATCTTTAGCATACGTGATATAAGCAGACTATATCTTTAGCATACGTGATATAAGCAGACTATATCTTTAGCATACGTGATATAGGCAGACAATATATTCCACATATGTGATACAGGCAGACTATATCTTCCCCATACGTGATAGAGGCAGGCTATATCTTCCCCATACGTGATATAGGCAGACTATATCTTCCCCATACGTGATATAGGCAGGCTATATCTTCCCCATACATGATCTAGGCAGGCTATATCTTCCCCATACGTGATCTAGGCAGGCTATATCTTCCCCATACGTGATCTAGGCAGGCTATATCTTCCCCATACGTGATCTAGGCAGGCTATATCTTCCCCATACGTGATCCAGGCTGGCTATATCTTCCCCATACGTGATCCAGGCAGGCTATATCTTCCCCATACGTGATCTAGGCAGGCTATATCTTCCCCATACGTGATCTAGGCAGGCTATATCTTCCCCATACGTGATCTAGGCAGGCTATATCTTCCCCATACGTGATATAGGCAGACTATATCTTGGGAATACATGATATTGTCAGACTATATCTTCCCTGTAATTGATATACGCAGACTACATCTTCACATACATGATATAGGCAGACAACATCTTCCCCATACATGATAGAGGCAGACTCTATCTTCCCCATACATGATAGAGGCAGACTATATCTTCCCCATACATGATATAGGCAGACTATATCTTTCCCATACATGGTACAGGCAGACTATATCTTCCCCATACATGGTACAGGCAGACTATATCTTCCCCATACATGATATAGGCAACAGTATATTTAGCTTACGTGATACAGGCAAACTATATCTTTAGCATAGGTGATATAGGCAGACTATAGCTTTAGCATACGTGATATAAGCAGACTATATCTTCACCATACGTGATATAGGCAGACTATATCTTCCCCATACATGATATAGGCAGACTATATCTTCCCCATACACGATATAGGCAGACTATATCTTCCCCATACATGATATAGGCAGACTATATCTTCCCCATACATGATATAGGCAACTGTATATTTAGCTTACGTGATACAGCCAGACTATATCTTTAGCATACGTGATATAGGCAGACTAAATCTTTAGCATACGTGATATATGCAGACTATATCTTCACCATACCTTATATAGGCAGACTATATCTTCACCATACATGATATAGGCAGACTATATCTAAACCATACATGATATAGGCAGACTATATCTTCCCCATGCATGATACAGGCAGACTATACCTTCCCATTACATGATATAGGCAGACATTATCTACATCATACATGATATAGGCAGACTATATCTTCCCCATACATGATATAGGCAGACTATATCTTCCCCATACATGATATAGGCAGACTATATCTTCCCCATACATGATATAGGCAGACTATATCTTCCCCATACATGATATAGGCAGACTATATCTTCCCCATACATGATATAGGCAGACTATATCTTCCCCATACATGATATAGGCAGACTATATCTTCCCCATACATGATATAGGCAGACTTTTTTCTCCATACATGATATAGGCAGACTATACCTTCTCCATACATGATATAGGCAGACTATACCTTCCCCATACATGATATAGGCAGACTATATCTTCCCCATATTTGATATAGGCAGACAATATCTTCAACATACATGATATAGACAGGCTATATTTTCCCCATAAATGACATATGCAGACTACATATTTAGCTTACATGATATAGGCAGACTAAATCTTTAGCATACGTGATATATGCAGACAATACCTTTAGCATATGTGATATAAGCAGACTATATCTTCACCATACATGATATAGGCAGACTATATCTTCACCATACATGATATAGGCAGACTATATCTTCACCATACATGATATAGGCAGACTATATCTTCACCATACATGATATAGGCAGACTATATCTTCACCATACATGATATAGGCAGACTATATCTTCACCATACATGATATAGGCAGACTACTTCTTCACCATACATGATATAGGCAGACAATATCTTCCCCATACATGGTATCGGCAGACTATACCTTCCCCATCCATGATATAGGCAGACTATATCTTCCCCATACATGATATGGGCAGACTATACCTTCCCGTTACATGATATAGGCAGACTATATCTACACCATACATCATATAGGCAGACGATATCTTCCCCATACATGATATAGGTAGACTAAAGCTTCCCATACATGATATAGGCAGACTATATCTTTAGGATAAATGATATAGGCAGACTACATCTTCCCCATATATAATATAGGCAGATATTATCTTCACGATACATAATCTAGACAGACTATATCGTCCCCATGCATGATATTATCAGACTATATCTTTAGCATACATGATATAAGCAGACTATATATTCACCATACATGACATAGGCAGATTACATCTTTACCGAACATGACATAAGTGGACTATATCTTCCACATACATGATATAGGCAATTACATCTTCCACATACATGATATAGGCAAAGTATATCTTCACCATACAGGATATAGGCAGTCTATATCTTCACCATACATGATAAAGGCAGACTATATCTTCCCCATACGTGATAAAGGCAGTTTGCATCTTCCCCATACATGAAGTAAGCAGATTAAATCTACCCCATAGGTGATGCAGGCAAACTATTTCTTCCCCATAAGTGATATAGGCCGTCTATATCGTCCCCATGCATGATATTTTCAGACTATATCTTCCACATACGTGATATAGGCGGACTATATCTTCCCCATACATGATACAGGCAGACTATGTCTTAAGGATACATGATATAGGCAGACAACATCTTCCCCATACATGATATAGGCAGACTATATCTTCATCATACATGATATAGGCAGACTATATCTTCATCATACATGATATAGGCAGACTATATCTTCCCCATACATGATATAGGCAGACAACATCTTCCCCAGACATGATATAGGCAGACAACATCTTCCCCATACATGATATAGGCAGACTATATCTTCATCATACATGATATAGGCAGACTATATCTTCACACAACATGATGTAAGCAGTCTATTTCTTCACCATACATGATGTAAGCAGTCTATATCTTCACCATACGTGATGCAAGCAGTCTATATCTTCACCATACGTGATGTAAGCAGACTATATCTTCACCATACGTGATATAGGTAGCATATATCTTTAGCATACGTGATATAGCCAGCCTATATCTTTAGCATGCGTGATATAGCCAGCCTATATCTTTAGCATATGTGATATAGCCAGCCTATATCTTTAGCATACGTGATATAAGCAGACTATATCTTCCCCATATGTGTTATAGGCAGACTATAACTTCCGCATACGTGATATAGGCAGACAATATATTCCGCATACGTGATATAGGCAGACAATATATTCCGCATACGTGATATAGGCAGACTATATCTTCCCCATACGTGATATAGGCAGACTATATCTTCCCCATACGTGATCTAGGCAGGCTATATCTTCCCCATACGTGATCTAGGCAGGCTATGTCTTTCCCATACGTGATCTAGGCAGGCTATGTCTTCCCCATACGTGATCTAGGCAGGCTATATCTTCCCCATACGTGATCCAGGCAGGCTATATCTTCCCCATACATGATCTAGGCAGGCTATATCTTCCCCATACGTGATCTAGGCAGGCTATATCTTCCCCATACGTGATCTAGGCAGGCTATATCTTCCCCATACGTGATATAGGCAGACTATATCTTGGGAATACATGATATTGTCAGACTATATCTTCCCCGTAATTGATATACGCAGACTACATCTTCACATACATGATATAGGCAGACAACATCTTCCCCATACATGATATAGGCAGACAACATCTTCCCCATACATGATATAGGCAGACTATATCTTCCCCATACATGATATAGGCAGACTATATCTTCCCCATACATGATATAGGCACACTATACCTTCCCCATACATGGTATAGGCAGACTATATCTTCCCCATACATGATATAGGCAGACTATACCTTCCCCATACATGCTATAGGCAGACTATATCTTCCCCATACATGGTACAGGCAGACTATATCTTCCCCATACATGATATAGGCAACTGTATATTTAGCTTACGTGATACAGGCAAACTATATCTTTAGCATAGGTGATATAGGCAGACTATAGCTTTAGCATACGTGATATAAGCAGACTATATCTTCACCATACGTGATATAGGCAGACTATATCTGCCCCATACATGATATAGGCAACTGTATATTGAGCTTACGTGATACAGCCAGACTATATCTTTAGCTTACGTGATATAGGCAGACTAAATCTTTAGCATACGTGATATATGCAGACTATATCTTCACCATACATGATATCGGCAGACTAAAGCTTCCCATACATGATATAGGCAGACTATATCTTTAGGAGAAATGATATAGGCAGACTACATCTTCCCCATATATAATATAGGCAGATATTATCTTCACGATACATAATCTAGACAGACTATATCGTCCCCATGCATGATATTATCAGACTATATCTTTAGCATACATGATATAAGCAGACTATATATTCACCATACATGACATAGGCAGATTACATCTTTACCGAACATGACATAAGTGGACTATATCTTCCCCATACACGATATAGGCAATTACATCTTCCCCATACACGATATAGGCAAAGTACATCTTCACCATACATGATAGAGGCAGTCTATATCTTCACCATACATGATAAAGGCAGACAATATCTTCCCCATATGTGATAAAGGCAGTCTACATCTTCCCCATACATGATGTAAGCAGATTATATCTTCCCCATAGGTGATACAGGCAAACTATTTCTTCCCCATACGTGATATAGGCAATCTATATCTTCCCTATACATGATATAGGCAGTCTATATCTTCCCTATACATGATATAGGCAGTCTATATCTTCCCTATACATGATATAGGCAGACTATATCTTGGGAATACATGATATTGTTAGACTACATCTTCCCATACACGATATACGCAGAATATATCTTCCCCATAATTGACATAGGCAGACTACATCTTCCGCATACATGATATAGGCAGACTACATCTTCCCCATACATGATATAGGCAGACTATATCTTCCCCGTACATGATACATGCAGACTATTTCTTCACAATAAAAGATATAGGCAGACGATTTTTTCACCATACATGTAAAAGGCAGACTATATCATCCCCATACGTGATATAGACAGTCTATATCTTCACCATACATGATATTGGCAGACTATATCAACACCATACATGATATAGTCAGACTATATCTTGCCCATACGTGATATAGGCAGACTCTATCCTCACCATACATGATATAGGCAGATTATATCTACACCATACATGATATAGGCAGACTGTATCTTTACAATACATGATATAGGCAGACTACATCTTCCCAGATATGATATAGGCAGATATTATCTTCACGATACATAATCTAGACAGACTATATCGTCACCATGCATGATATTATCAGACTATATCTTTACCATACATGACATAAGCAGACTATATCTTCCACATACATGATATAGGCAAAGTATATCTTCTGCATACATGACATAGGCAAAGTATATCTTCACCATACATGATATAGGCAAAGTAATTCTTCACCATACATGATATAGGCAGACTATATCTTCCCCATACGTGATAAATGCAGACTATATCTTCCCCATACGTGATAAAGGCAGACTATATCTTCCCCATACGTGATAAAGGCAGACTATATCTTCCCCATACGTGATAAAGGCAGACTATATCTTCCCCATACGTGATAAAGGCAGACTATATCTTCCCCATACGTGATGTAGGCAGACTGTATCTTCCCCATACATGATATAGGCAGACTATATCTTCCCCATACATGATATAGGCAGACTATATCTTCCCCATACATGATATAGGCAGACTATTTCTTCCTCATACATGATATAGGCAGACTATATCTTCCCCATACATGATATAGGCAGACTATATTTTCCCCATACATGATATAGGCAGACTATATCTTCCCCATACATGATATAGGCAGACTATTTCTTCCCCATACATGATATAGGCAGATTATATCTCCCTCATACATGATATAGGCAGACTATATCTTCCTCATACACGATATAGGCAGACTATATCTTCCTCATACATGATATAGGCAGACTATATATTCCTCAAACATGATATAGGCAGATTATATCTGCACCATACATGATATAGGCAGATTATATCTTCACCATACATGATATAGGCAGATTATATCTTCCCCATACATGATATAGGCAGATTATATCTTCACCATACGTGATATAGGCAGACTATATCTTGGGAATACATGATATTGTCAGACTATATCTTCCCCGTAATTGATATACGCAGACTACAGCTTCCTCATACATGATATAGGCAGACTACATCTTCCCCATACGTGATATAGGCAGACTATATCTTCCCCATACATGATATAGGCAGACTACATCTTCGCGATACATAATCTAGATGGACTATATCGTCCCCATGCATGATATTTTCAGACTATATCTTCCCTGTACATGATATAGGCAGACTATATCTTCCCCATACATGATATAGGCAGACTACATCTTCGCGATACATAATCTAGATGGACTATATCGTCCCCATGCATGATATTTTCAGACTATATCTTCCCCATACATGATACAAGCAGACTATATCTTAAGGATACATGATATAGGCAGACATCTTCCCCATACATGATATAGGCAGATTATATCTTCCCCATACATGATATAGGCAGACTATATCTTCCCCATACATGATATAGGCAGACAACATCTTCCCCATACATGATATAGGCAGACTATATCTTCCCCATACATGATATAGGCAGATTACATCTTCCCCATACATGATATAGGCAGACTATATCTTCCCCATACATGATATAGGCAGACAATATCTTCCCCATACATGATATAGGCAGACTATATCTTCCCCATACATGATAGAGGCAGACTATATCTTGGGAATACATGATATTGTCAGACTATATCTTCCCCGTAATTGATATACGCAGATTACATCTTCCCCATACATGATATAGGCAGACTACATCTTCGTGATATATGATATAGGCAGATATTATCTTCACGATACATAATCTAGACAGACTATATCGTCCCCATGCATGATATTAGCAGACTATATCTTTAGCATACATGATATAAGCAGACTATATATTCACCATACATGACATAGGCAGATTACATCTTTACCGAACATGACATAAGTGGACTATATCTTCCACATACATGATATAGGCAGTCTATATCTTCCCCATACATGATATAGGCAGTCTATATCTACCCCATACATGATATAGGCAGTCTATATCTACCCCATATATGATATAGGCAGTCTATATCTACCCCATACATGATATAGGCAGACTATATCTACCCCATACATGATATAAGCAGACTATATCTTCCCCATACATGATATAGGCAGTCTATATCTACCCCATACATGGTATAGGCAGACTATATCTTCCCCATACATGATATAGGCAGACTATATCTTCCCCATACATGATATAGGCAGACTATATCTTCCCCATACATGATATAGGCAGACTATATCTTCCCCATACATGATATAGGCAGACTATATCTTCCCCATACATGATATAGGCAGTCTATATCTTCATCATACATCATATTTTTTTTTATCTGTTGATGGGTTTTGGGCAGCGCTGGCGAGGGTTGCGAATCCCTGCTTGTCCTTGCTCCGAGGTAAGGAATGTTCTCCTTCATTGGCAAAGGTATAGAGTATAGGGATATAATGTTGGAATTGTAGGAAATACTGGTGCGGCAACAACTGGAGTGTTGTGTGTAGTTCTCGTCACCACATTACAGGAAGGGTGTTATAGCTCTGGAGAGAGTGCAGAGGAGGTTTACAAGAACGTTGCCAGGGTTAGAAAAGTACAGCAACGAGGAGAGATTGGATAGGTTGGGGTTATTTTCCCTGGAACAAAGAATGCTGAGAGGTGACTTGATTGAGGTATACAAAATGATGAGGGGAATAGATCGAGTGGACAGGATCAAATTGTTTCCCTTGATGGAGAATTCTAGAACCAGGGGACATAGATTCAAGATAAGTGGCAGAAAAGGTGTAGTGGGGACAAGAGGGAGACCATTTTTACACAGAGGGTAGTGGGTGTCTGGAATTCGCTGCCCAAGTTGGTGGTAGAGGCAGAAACTTTAAACTCTTTTAAAAAGTGCCTGGATCTGCACCTTAAGTGCTGTAAGCTGCAGAGCTATGGGCCGGGTGCAGGGAGGTGGGATTAGAAAGGGAACCTGGGTGTCCTCGGGCTGGCATGGACAAGATGGGCGGAATGGCTTCTTTCTGTGCTGTAACTTTTCTATGGTTCTATGGTAAGAGTCAATCACACTGCTGTGGGTCTGGAGTCACATGTAGGCCAGACCAGGTAAGGACAGCAGATTTCCTTCCCTAAAGGACATTAGTGACCCAGATGGGTTTTCACAACAATTGCAATGGTTTCACGGTTGGACTATACTCTACATTGCGGAGGTAGAGAATCGAAAACTTGAACAGGTTGTACAGGAAATAACAAGAGACTGAAATTCTCAAGCGATGGAGGAGAGCTCTGAATGATAGAATCCCTCAAGCAGCAGTGCAGAAAATGCTATTCCCTAGCCCCCAGGCTCTGCATCGATGCAATGCTTTCCTTCATCAGCTCATCATTATCCCAGGAAGGGCCCCGTTCTACTCTGAAAGCTGGAGTAGAGTTCAGTACCTGGCATGTTCCCTATCTGTACACCTGGCAATAGGTCAGAGGTCCCTCCAGTTCTACCTGGAGAACAAAAGAGAGAGGACAACTGAGTTACCAACAGGAAAGTGTCCAGCAAAGTGGCCTAAACCCTGGATCTTCTGCATCCCTGATTTCCGTTATTTCGGTTGCTGGGGCCCTAAGCTCTGGAATTCCCTCTGCAAACCTTTCCCCATGGCTGTCACTCTCTCTCTCTCTCTCGCTGTCCTCCTTCAAGCCTCTGTGAATAAACATTAGGACAGCTGGTCCCAAGATCTCCTTACACAACTCAGTGGCAAACTTTCTTTGATACTCACTTGCATGAAGTGCTTGGGAGGTTAAAAATGCTACATAAATGCAAGTTGTTGTTGCCTGATGTAATCTTTCCCCTGCTGGGGAACCCTTTCCATATATAAGGCAAGTGCTCACAAAAAGACAGAGAGCTGAGTGTATCCCATCAACAGCCCTCCCCTCCTCTCCCTAATGGGTAGCCACAGGGCATGTCTTAGGGAATCGGGTAACTGACACAGCAAGTGTTTGGGCCTCGCTCATACAGAGGCCTCGCAGACACCCCCTCCAACACACATCACACTTCCCGGCCCTCACACGTACTCTCACAAGCTCAAAAAGGAGTCTCTGTGGAGACTCATCTCTCATCTGCACCAGGCAAGCTATAAAGCGGTAAGGCACTGGAATAAACCTCTCACAACCTGAAACATAAACACGCACGTTTCCCACAGCTGGGGTCGTGAGGTCATTCCTGCACATTTAGCAAGCAGTTTGAATATGGCAATTGCTAATCCCTCACCAAGTGAATTCAACAGCTGCAGAGCGTAACGGACAATAGCAACAGGGTATCATGGGTGAGGTCAGCGAGTTAGATTCGACAGGAAACATTTCATTCCCCTTATCAATCAGCTGTACCCCAGTGAGAGTCAGTGTGTGTGTGACCCGTACCCCAGTGAGAGTCAGTGTGTGTGGGACCCGTACCCCAGTGAGAGTCAGTGTGTGTGGGACCCGTACCCCAGTGAGAGTCAGTGTGTGTGGGACCCGTACCCCAGTGAGAGTCAGTGTGTGTGGGACCCGTACCCCAGTGAGAGTCAGTGTGTGTGGGACCCGTACCCCAGTGAGAGTCAGTGTGTGTGGCACCCGTACCCCAGTGAGAGTCAGTGTGTGTGGGACCCACACCCCAGTGAGATTCAGTGTGTGTGTGGGACCCGTAACCCAGTGAGAGTCAGTGTGTGTGGGACCCGTACCCCAGTGAGAGTCAGTGTGTGTGGGACCCGTACCCCAGTGAGAGTCAGTGTGTGTGGGACCCGTACCCCAGTGAGAGTCAGTGTGTGTGTGGGACCCAGACCACAGTGAGAGTCAGTGTGTGTGTGGGACCCGTACCCCAGTGAGAGTCAGTGTGTGTGGGACCCGTACCCCAGTGAGAGTCAGTGTGTGTGTGACCCTTACCCCAGTGAGAGTCAGTGTGTGTGGGACCCGTTCCCTAGTGAGAATCAGTGTGTGTGGGACCCGTACCCCAGTGAGAGTCAGTGTGTGTGGGACCCGTACCCCAGTGAGAGTCACTTACCCAGGACAATCAGCTCCACGTAGCCCTCATTGTTCCCCGAGAGATCCTGGAATGTGGTGACAGTGCAGTAATAGACACCACTGTCTCCCCAGGCCGTCTGTTCAATACTGAGATCAGCATCTGAGTAAGACAGGAACATTAATCAAACAAGCGAGGAAATACAAACCTTGGTGCCTGCCTCTACTTTCGCAATGCAACTCAGGCTCATCTCCCAAATTTACCACCACAGCCAGACAGCAGGTCACAGAGAATCACCGTCTCTATGGAACTAGGTTAGTGTAGCACCGCTCCCGTCCACAGGCTCATCACCATACTGTCTTATAGTTTAGAAGTCAAGGTCAACAACAAACCAATCGCAAGGTCTCTCTTTGCTAACACTTCAGGCAATTCTATATCTGTGTTATCACGTGAGGGAACAGTGCACGGGATCTGTGTCTGTCAACATGTTAGGGAGCGGTGCACAGGACCTGTGTCTGTGTCAACATGTTAGGGAGCAGTACACGGGACCTGTGTCTGTGTCAACGTGTTAGGGAGCGGTACACAGGAACTGTGTCTGTGTTAACATGTTAGAGAGCGGTACACAGGAACTGTGTCTGTGTTAACATGTTAGAGAGTGGTACACGGGACCTGTGTCTGTGTTAACATGTTAGGGAGCGGTACACGGGATCTGTGTCTATGTTGACATGTTAGGGAGCGGTACACGGGATCTGTGTCTATGTTGACATGTTAAGGAGTGGTGCACGGGATCTGTGTCTATGATGACATGTTAGGGAGAGGTACATGGGATCTATGTCTATGTTGACATGTTAGGGAGAGGTACATGGGATCTATGTCTATGTTGACATGTTAGGGAGAGGTACATGGGATCTATGTCTATGTTGACATTTAGGTATCGGTACATGGGATCTGTGTCAACATGTTAGGGAGCAGTGCACGGGATCCATGTCAGTCTTAACATGTTAGGGAGCGGTGCACGGGATCTGCATTTATGTTAACATGTTAGGGAGCAGTGCACGGGATCCATGTCAGTCTTAACATGTCAGGGAGTGGTGCACAGGATCTGTGTCTCTGTTGACATGTTAGGGAGCGGTACATGAGATCTGTGTCAACATGTTAGGGAGCAGTGCACAGGATCCATGTCAGTCTTAACATGCTAGGAAGTGGTGCACGGGATCTATGTCGGTCTTAACATGCTAGGAAGTGGTGCACGGGATCTATGTCGGTCTTAACATGCTAGGGAGTTGTGCACGGGATCTATGTCAGGCTTAACATGCTAGGGAGTGGTGCACAGGATCTATGTTGGTCTTAACATGCTAGGGAGTGGTGCACGGGATCTATGTTGGTCTTAACATGCTAGGGAGCGGTGCACGGGATCTATGTCGGTCTTAACATGCTAGGGAGTGGTGCACAGGATCTATATTTGTCTTAACATGTTAAGGAGCGGTGCACGGGATCATTCTGTGCTCCATGTTCAGGTTTGTCCACCCACAAACATTAGCTTCAATCGAGCCCACAGATGTCGATGCTCTGTCCAGTTAACTGGTCACAGTAGCACAGGGCTTTGCTGGGGACAAAGTTTGAGTACTGTGTACAATCCCGTCTCCTTCACAAAGGAAGGAACCTTAGCAGGGTTGGAATAAGTGAATTGTCCTTCGAGAAGAGGTTGAGTTGGATGTGCCAATTCTCTCTGAAGGGAGAGACAGAGCTGGTCTCACTGAGTCAGGTGAGGTTTTGAGGGTTTTGACAGGGATTGATGTTGAGTGGCTCTTTCTTCCCCAGATGGAGAGTCCAGCGCTAACCAGGGGGAGGGGCTGTCCCAGGATGAGGGGTCGGCTGTTTTGGACCAAGACGAGGAGAAACGTCTTCCCTTGGAGGGTGGTGAATCTTTTGAATTCTCTCCCCGAGAGAGCGGTGGATGCTCCATCGCTGACTATTTTCGAGACTGAGGCCGGTGGATTTTTGGGCACGAAGAGATAGGGAGGGGAAGTGGAGCTGGGTAGAAGATCAGCCACTATTGCATTGAATGGGGGATTAGGACCTCCGTTCCCACTCCTCCCCTGTGCCCTTCCCTATCCCCCTCCTGTTTCTATCCTTGTGCTGTGAGCAGAGCTACTTACCATTGACGATGGTTATCTTTCGACCCTGGTAATAGTTGTCCAGTGTCACTGCTTTGCCCTGTTTGGAGGCTACAATGCGTACAGTGCGAGAGTTATCCGGACAGTTCACATACGGATTATAGTTTGGATCAATTTGTTGCATTTGGTCATTGATCTGATTGTCTGCACTGCTGGGGTTAAAAGCATCCAGCACCCGATCCCGGCAGAAGGACTTGTACTTCCAGATGACAGTCGGAGGCTGTGTGGCACTCGTGTCATAGTTACACTTCAAAACAACGGGCTGGAAGAGAATAGCATAGCGTATGGAGTCCGGAACTGTCACCTGGATCGCTGCAGAGAAACCTAAACAGCAGAACAAAGATAGCCAGTGACACAAGTCAGTGAGGGGAGCAGGCAGAAAGACCCCCACCCCCACCGCAGCGAGGGGTCCCAGATTCAATCTCCACAGGGTGTCCACACACTCCTACCCTCCAACCCACCCTCAAACTGTCCAAAACCCTCCCCAACCAGGCGCCTGGTACCTTCCCCACTCCCAAACCGCCTGAAGGCACTCTGTACGCTCCCCGCCCCCTCACAAAACACTCGTACGCTCCCCGCCCCCTCACAAAACACTCGTACGCTCCCCGCCCCCTCACAAAACACTCGTACGCTCCCCGCCCCCTCACAAAACACTCGTACGCTCCCCGCCCCCTCACAAAACACTCGTACGCTCCCCGCCCCCTCACAAAACACTCGTACGCTCCCCGCCCCCTCACAAAACACTCGTACGCTCCCCGCCCCCTCACAAAACACTCGTACGCTCCCCGCCCCCTCACAAAACACTCGTACGCTCCCCGCCCCCTCACAAAACACTCGTACGCTCCCCGCCCCCTCACAAAACACTCGTACGCTCCCCGCCCCCTCACAAAACACTCGTACGCTCCCCGCCCCCTCACAAAACACTCGTACGCTCCCCGCCCCCTCACAAAACACTCGTACGCTCCCCGCCCCCCTCACAAAACACTCGTACGCTCCCCGCCCCCTCACAAAACACTCGTACGCTCCCCGCCCCCTCACAAAACACTCGTACGCTCCCCGCCCCCTCACAAAACACTCGTACGCTCCCCGCCCCCTCACAAAACACTCGTACGCTCCCCGCCCCCTCACAAAACACTCGTACGCTCCCCGCCCCCTCACAAAACACTCGTACGCTCCCCGCCCCCTCACAAAACACTCGTACGCTCCCCGCCCCCTCACAAAACACTCGTACGCTCCCCGCCCCCTCACAAAACACTCGTACGCTCCCCGCCCCCTCACAAAACACTCGTACGCTCCCCGCCCCCTCACAAAACACTCGTACGCTCCCCGCCCCCTCACAAAACACTCGTACGCTCCCCGCCCCCTCACAAAACACTCGTACGCTCCCCGCCCCCTCACAAAACACTCGTACGCTCCCCGCCCCCTCACAAAACACTCGTACGCTCCCCGCCCCCTCACAAAACACTCGTACGCTCCCCGCCCCCTCACAAAACACTCGTACGCTCCCCGCCCCCTCACAAAACACTCGTACGCTCCCCGCCCCCTCACAAAACACTCGTACGCTCCCCGCCCCCTCACAAAACACTCGTACGCTCCCCGCCCCCTCACAAAACACTCGTACGCTCCCCGCCCCCTCACAAAACACTCGTACGCTCCCCGCCCCCTCACAAAACACTCGTACGCTCCCCGCCCCCTCACAAAACACTCGTACGCTCCCCGCCCCCTCACAAAAACGCTCCCCGCCCCCCTCACAAAACACTCGTACGCTCCCCGCCCCCTCACAAAACACTCGTACGCTCCCCGCCCCCTCACAAAACACTCGTACGCTCCCCCGCCCCCTCACAAAACACTCGTACGCTCCCCGCCCCCTCACAAAACACCTCGTACGCTCCCCGCCCCCTCACAAAACACTCGTACGCTCCCCGCCCCCTCACAAAACACTCGTACGCTCCCCGCCCCCTCACAAAACACTCGTACGCTCCCCGCCCCCTCACAAAACACTCGTACGCTCCCCGCCCCCTCACAAAACACTCGTACGCTCCCCGCCCCCTCACAAAACACTCGTACGCTCCCCGCCCCCTCACAAAACACTCGTACGCCTCCCCCGCCCCCTCACAAAACACTCGTACGCTCCCCGCCCCCTCACAAAACACTCGTACGCTCCCCGCCCCCTCACAAAACACTCGTACGCTCCCCGCCCCCTCACAAAACACTCGTACGCTCCCCGCCCCCTCACAAAACACTCGTACGCTCCCCCGCCCCCTCACAAAACACTCGTACGCTCCCCGCCCCCTCACAAAACACTCGTACGCTCCCCGCCCCCTCACAAAACACTCGTACGCTCCCCGCCCCCTCACAAAACACTCGTACGCTCCCCCGCCCCCTCACAAAACACTCGTACGCTCCCCGCCCCCTCACAAAACACTCGTACGCTCCCCGCCCCCTCACAAAACACTCGTACGCTCCCCGCCCCCTCACAAACACTCGTACGCTCCCCGCCCCCTCACAAAACACTCGTACGCTCCCCGCCCCCTCACAAAACACTCGTACGCTCCCCCGCCCCCTCACAAAACACTCGTACGCTCCCCGCCCCCTCACAAAACACTCGCTACGCTCCCCGCCCCCTCACAAAACACTCGTACGCTCCCCGCCACCCTCACAAAACACTCCTACGCTCCCCGCCCCCTCACAAAACTCTCGTACGCTCCCCGCCCCCTCACAAAACACTCGTACGCTCCCCGCCCCCTCACAAAACACTCGTACGCTCCCCGCCCCCCTCACAAAACACTCGTACGCTCCCCCGCCCCCTCACAAAACACTCGTACGCTCCCCGCCCCCTCACAAAACACTCGTACGCTCCCCGCCCCCTCACAAAACACTCGTACGCTCCCCGCCCCCCTCACAAAACACTCGTACGCTCCCCCGCCCCCCTCACAAAACACTCGTACGCTCCCCGCCCCCTCACAAAACACTCGTACGCTCCCCGCCCCCTCACAAAACACTCGTACGCTCCCCGCCCCCTCACAAAACACTCGTACGCTCCCCGCCCCCTCACAAAACACTCGTACGCTCCCCGCCCCCTCACAAAACACTCGTACGCTCCCCGCCCCCTCACAAAACACTCGTACGCTCCCCGCCCCCTCACAAAACACTCGTACGCTCCCCCGCCCCCTCACAAAACACTCGTACGCTCCCCGCCCCCTCACAAAACACTCGTACGCTCCCCGCCCCCTCACAAAACACTCGTACGCTCCCCGCCCCCTCACAAAACACTCGTACGCTCCCGCCCTCAACCCCGGCCCGCCCTCACAAAACACTCGTACGCTCCCCGCCCCCTCACATAACACTCGTACGCCTCCCCGCCCCGCCCTCACAAAACACTCGTACGCTCCCCGCCCCCTCACAAAACACTCGTCACGCTCCCCGCGCCCCGCCCCTCACAAAACACTCGTACGCCTCCCCGCCCCCTCACAAAACACTCGTACGCTCCCCGCCCCCCTCACAAAACACTCGTACGCTCCCCCGCCCCCTCACAAAACACTCGTACGCTCCCCGCCCCCTCACAAAACACTCGTACGCTCCCCGCCCCCTCAAAACACTCGTACGCTCCCCGCCCCCTCACAAAACACTCGTACGCTCCCCGCCCCCTCACAAAACACTCGTACGCTCCCCGCCCCCTCACAAAACACTCGTACGCTCCCCGCCCCCTCACAAAACACTCGTACGCTCCCCGCCCCCTCACAAAACACTCGTACGCTCCCCGCCCCCTCACAAAACACTCGTACGCTCCCCGCCCCCTCACAAAACACTCGTACGCTCCCCGCCCCCTCACAAAACACTCGTACGCTCCCCGCCCCCTCACAAAACACTCGTACGCTCCCCGCCACCTCACAAAACACTCGTACGCTCCCCCGCCCCCTCACAAAACACTCGTACGCTCCCCGCCCCCTCACAAAACACTCGTACGCTCCCCGCCCCCTCACAAAACACTCGTACGCTCCCCGCCCCCTCACAAAACACTCGTACGCTCCCCGCCCCCTCACAAAACACTCGTACGCTCCCCGCCCCCTCACAAAACACTCGTACGCTCCCGCCCCTCACAAAACACTCGTACGCTCCCCGCCCCCTCACAAAACACTCGTACGCTCCCCGCCCCCTCACAAAACACTCGTACGCTCCCCGCCCCCTCACAAAACACTCGTACGCTCCCGCCCCCTCACAAAACACTCGTACGCTCCCCGCCCCCTCACAAAACACTCGTACGCTCCCGCCCCCTCACAAAACACTCGTACGCTCCCCGCCCCCTCACAAAACACTCGTACGCTCCCCGCCCCCTCACAAAACACTCGTACGCTCCCCGCCCCCTCACAAAACACTCGTACGCTCCCGCCCCCTCACAAAACACTCGTACGCTCCCCGCCCCCTCACAAAACACTCGTACGCTCCCCCGCCCCCTCACAAAACACTCGTACGCTCCCCGCCCCCCTCACAAAACACTCGTACGCTCCCCGCCCCCTCACAAAACACTCGTACGCTCCCCGCCCACCTCCACAAAACACTCGTACGCTCCCCGCCCCCTCACAAAAACACTCGTACGCTCCCCGCCCCCTCACAAAACACTCGTACGCTCCCCGCCCCCTCACAAAACACTCGTACGCTCCCCGCCCCCTCACAAAACACTCGTACGCTCCCCGCCCCCTCACAAAACACTCGTACGCTCCCCGCCCCCCTCACAAAACACTCGTACGCTCCCCGCCCCCTCACAAAACACTCGTACGCTCCCCGCCCCCCTCACAAAACACTCGTACGCTCCCCGCCCCCTCACAAAACACTCGTACGCTCCCCGCCCCCTCACAAAACACTCGTACGCCTCCCCGCCCCCTCACAAAACACTCGTACGCTCCCCGCCCCCTCACAAACACTCGTACGCTCCCGCCCCCTCACAAAACACTCCTACGCTCCCCCCCCGCCCCCCTCACAAAACACTCCTACGCTCCCCCCGCCCCCCTCACAAAACACTCCTACGCTCCCCGCCCCCTCACAAAACACTCCTACGCTCCCCGCCCCCTCACAAAACACTCGTACGCTCCCCGCCCCCTCACAAAACACTCGTACGCTCCCCGCCCCCTCACAAAACTCTCGTACGCTCCCCGCCCCCCTCACAAAACACTCGTACGCTCCCCCGCCCCCTCACAAAACACTCGTACGCTCCCCGCCCCCTCACAAAACACTCGTACGCTCCCCCGCCCCCTCACAAAACACTCGTACGCTCCCCGCCCCCTCACAAAACACTCGTACGCTCCCCGCCCCCTCACAAAACACTCGTACGCTCCCCGCCCCCTCACAAAACACTCGTACGCTCCCCGCCCCCTCACAAAACACTCGTACGCTCCCCGCCCCCTCACAAAACACTCGTACGCTCCCCGCCCCCTCACAAAACACTCGTACGCTCCCCGCCCCCCTCACAAAACACTCGTACGCTCCCCGCCCCCTCACAAAAACACTCGTACGCTCCCCGCCCCCTCACAAAACACTCGTACCGCCTCCCCGCCCCCTCACAAAACACTCGTACGCTCCCCGCCCCCTCACAAAACACTCGTACGCTCCCCGCCCCCCTCACAAAACACTCGAACGCTCCCCGCCCCCTCACAAAACACTCGTACGCTCCCCGCCCCCTCACAAAACACTCGTACGCTCCCCCGCCCCCTCACAAAACACTCAGACACTCCCCGCCCCCTCACAAAACACTCAGACACTCCCCGCCCCCTCACAAAACACTCGACACTCCCCGCCCCCCTCACAAAACACTCAGACACTCCCCGCCCCCTCACAAAACACTCAGACACTCCCCGCCCCCTCACAAAACACTCGTACGCTCCCCGCCCCCTCACAAAACACTCGTACGCTCCCCGCCCCCTCACAAAACACTCGTACGCTCCCCGCCCCCTCACAAAACACTCGTACGCTCCCCGCCCCCTCACAAAACACTCGTACGCTCCCCGCCCCCTCACAAAACACTCGTACGCTCCCCGCCCCCTCACAAACACTCGTACGCTCCCCGCCCCCCCTCACAAAACACTCGTACGCTCCCCGCCCCCTCACAAAACACTCGTACGCTCCCCGCCCCCCTCACAAAACACTCGTACGCTCCCCGCCCCCTCACAAAAACACTCGTACGCTCCCCGCCCCCTCACAAAACACTCGTACGCTCCCCGCCCCTCACAAAACACTTCGTACGCTCCCCGCCCCCTCACAAAACACTCGTACGCTCCCCGCCCCCTCACAAAACACTCGTACGCTCCTCCCCGCCCCCTCACAAAACACTCGTACGCTCCCCGCCCCCTCACAAAACACTCGACACTCCCCGCCCCCTCACAAAACACTCAGACACTCCCCGCCCCCTCACAAAACACTCGTACGCTCCCCGCCCCCTCACAAAACACTCGTACGCTCCCCGCCCCCTCACAAAACACTCGTACACTCCCCGCCCCCTCACAAAACACCTCGTACACTCCCCGCACCCCTCACAAAACACTCGTACACTCCCCGCCCCCTCACAAAACACTCGTACACTCCCCCCCCCGCCCCCTCACAAAACACTCGTACACTCCCCGCCCCCCTCACAAAACACTCAGACTCTCCCCGCCCCCTCACAAAACACTCGTACACTCCCCGCCCCCTCACAAAACACTCGTACACTCCCCGCCCCCTCACAAAACACTCGTACACTCCCCGCCCCCTCACAAAACACTCGTACACTCCCCGCCCCCTCACAAAACACTCGTACGCTCCCCCGCCCCCTCACAAAACACTCGTACGCTCCCCGCCCCCTCACAAAACACTCGTACGGCTCCCCGCCCCCTCACAAAACACTCGTACGCTCCCCGCCCCCTCAAAAACACCGTATACACTCCCCGCCCCCCTCAAAAACACCTTATACACTCCCCACCCCTCAAAAACACCGTATACACTCCCCACCCCCTCAAATAACACCGTATACACTCCCCCACCCCCTCAAAAACACCGTATACACTCCCCGCCCCCTCAAAAACACTCTTATACACTCCCCGCCCCCTCAAAAACACCTTATACACTCCCCACACCCTCAAAAACACCTTATACACTCCCCACACCTCAAAACCCAACACCTTATACACTCCCCACGCCCTCAAAAACACCTTATACACTCCCCACACCCTCAAAAACACCTTATACACTCCCCACACCCTCAAAACACCTTACACACTCCCCACACCCTCAAAAACACCTTTATACACTCCCCCGCCCCCTCAACAACACCTTATACACTCCCCGCCCCCTCAAAACACCTTATACACTCCCCGCCCCCCTCATAAACACCTTATACACTCCCCGCCCCCTCAAAAACACCTTATACACTCCCCGCCCCTCAAAACACCTTATACACTCCCCACCCCCTCAAAACACCTTATACACTCCCCACCCCCTCAAAAACACCTTATTACACTCCCCACCCCCCTCAAAAACATCTTATACACTCCCCACCCCCTCAAAACACCTTATACACTCCCCACCCCCCTCAAAAACACCTTATACACTCCCCACCCCTCAAAACACCTTATACACTCCCCGCCCCCTCATAAACACCTTATACACTCCCCACCCCCTCAAAAACACCTTATACACTCCCCGCCCCCTCAAAAAACACCTTATACACTCCCCGCCCCCTCAAAAACACCTTATACACTCCCCGCCCCCTCAAAAACACCTTATACACTCCCCGCCCCCTCAAAAAACACTTATACAGGATAATTGTATTCTGTAATTACACATATATTGACTTTCACATTTATTGTTCAATTGACTCAGCCTCGATCTGGAAACTTTGCTGAGATTTGGAATTGACAACTCTTTTCTCTTGACTCCCCAACCACCCACCATCCCCTCCCCCTCCCCGACCCCCACCATCCCCCCCCTCCCCCTCCCCGACCCCCACCATCCCCCCCTCCCCCTCCCCGACCCCCACCATCCCCCCCTCCCCCTCCCCGACCCCCACCATCCCCTCCCCCTCCCCGACCCCCACCATTCCCCTCCTCCCAGACCCCCACCATCCCCCCCTCCCCGCTCCCCGACCCCCACCATCCCCCCTCCCCGACCCCCACCATCCCCCACCATCCCCCCCTCCCCCTCCCCGACACCCACCATCCCCCCCTCCCCCTCCCCCTCCCCGACCCCCACCATCCCCCCCTCCCCTCCCCGACCCCCATCATCCCCCCTCCCCCTCCCCCCCCCCCTCCCCCTCCCCGCCCCCCACAATTTCCCCCCCTCCCCCCTCCCCCCCCCCCCTCCCCCCCCCACCATTTCCCCCCCTCCCCTCCCCGCCCCCCCACCATCCCCCCCTCCCCCTCCCCGCCCCCCACCATCCCCCTCCCCCCCCCCTCCCCGACCCCCACCATCCCCCCCCTCCCCCCTCACCGACCCCCACCATTTCCCCCCCTCCCCCTCACCGACCCCCACCATTTCCCCCCCTCCCCCTCCCCGACGCCCACCTTTTCCCCCCTCCCCCTCCCCGCCCCGCCACCAGTCCCCCCCTCCCCCTCCCCGCCCCCCACCATTCCCCCCCCTCCCCCTCCCCGACGCCCACCATTTCCCCCCCTCCCCCTCCCCGACGCCCACCATTTCCCCCCCTCCCCCTCCCCGATGCCCCACCATTTCCCCCCCTCCCCCTCCCGACGCCCACCATTTCCCCCCCTCCCCCTCCCCGCCCCCCCACCATTTCCCCCCCTCCCCCCTCCCCGCCCCCCACCATTTCCCCCCCTCCCCCTCCCCCCCCCTCCCCCTCCCCCCCCCCTCCCCTCCCCGCCCCCCACCATTTCCCCCCTCCCCCTCCCCGCCCCCCCACCATCCCCCCCTCCCCCTCCCCGCCCCCCACCATCCCCGCCCCCAACTCCCCCCCTCCCCGCCCCCAACTCCCCCACCACCCTCCCGCCCCCACTCCCCCGCCCCCAACTCCCCCCTCCCCGCCCCCAACTCCCCCCCTCCCCGCCCCCAACCTCCCCCCTCCCCGCCCCCAACTCCCCCTCCCCGCCCCCAACTCCCCCCTCCCCGCCCCCAACTCCCCCCTCCCGCCCCCACTCCCCTCCCCGCCCCCAACTCCCCCCTCCCCGCCCCCAACTCCCCCTCCCCGCCCCCAACTCCCCCCTCCCCGCCCCAACTCCCCCCCTCCCCCCCGCCACCAACTCCCCCCTCCCCGCCCCCAACTCCCCCCTCCCGCCCCCAACTCCCCAACTCCCCCCTCCCCGCCCCCAAACTCCCCAACTCCCCCCTCCCCGCCCCCCAACTCCCCAACTCCCCCCTCCCCCGCCCCCAACTCCCCACCCTCCCCCTCCCCGCCCCCAACTCCCCCCCTCCCCCTCCCCGCCCCCAACTCCCCCCCTCCCCCTCCCCGCCACCAACTCCCCCCCTCCCCCCCCCGCCCCCAACTCCCCCCCCCCCTCCCCGCCCCAACTCCCCCCCTCCCCCTCCCCGCCCCCAACTCCCCCCCTCCCCCTCCCCGCCCCCAACTCCCCCCCTCCCCCTCCCCGCCCCCAACTCCCCCCCCCTCCCCCTCCCCCGCCCCCCCCAACTCCCCCCCTCCCCCTCCCCGCCCCCAACGCCCCCCTCCCCCTCCCCGCCCCCAACTCCCCCCCTCCCCCCCTCCCCGCCCCCAATCCCCCCCCTCCCCCTCCCCGCCCCCAACTCCCCCCCTCCCCCTCCCCGCCCCCAACTCCCCCCCTCCCCCTCCCCGCCCCCAACTCCCCCCACTACCCTCCCCGCCCCCAACTGCCCCCTCCCCCTCCCGGCCCCCATCTCCCCCCTCCCCCCCCCTTCTCCTGCACAATGACTATCTGGTTACAATAAACCCCCTCTTGCACTCCCCCATCATCCCTCCCTCCTCCCCCATTTCCTCCTGCCCCTTCCCTCCTCTCTGCTCTGCCCTGTCTCTTCTCCCTCAAGTGGCTGGTTTGGGTGAGCAGGAGGAGTTCCCTCCTGGTAAATGCTGCTGCTTCTAATCACCAGCTTGCGGAATGACTAGTTTGCTGAATCCTGACTGTCGAGGTGTGGCCCCCACACAGCGCAGCGGCTCCAGGGACCGGGTGAGTCAGCAGCGTTAGGACATTTTCCTCATTGCAGCAGGCAGAGTCAAGAAACCTGGACGTGTTGGGACAGCAAGTAAATAATCCCCACGTTGGAAGCCATCCAGATCAAGCCCAGAATCTCGGCCATCTGCCTGGACTCGAGAACACTGCTGTTTGGTGTCCCATCTTTCTGATGAGATATGAACCTAAATCACCATCTCCCACTATTCAGCAGATTGGAAGGTGAGCTGGGCAGATTTGCCCAGTGTTCTGGGGTCAACCTCTGTCCCTGAACCAACACTCCAGGCACACATTAACCTGGACATTATCTCAGGGCGCTTTGTTGGGGGCTTGCTGTGCTGAATTAAGACTGTCACGTTTCCCATCGTCACGTGAGAGATTCATTCAGGCTGGAGGGGCCAGTTAGTGTATCGGAAAGGAAAAACATTTAATCAGTGTCTTTCACCTCCTCAGGAGCCAATCTGCACACAGCAAGATCCCACAGTCAGCAATGTGATAATGACCCGCATCATCTGTCTTTGGTGATGTTGTTTGAGGATAAATATTAGTCCCCGGGACAACTTTAAAATAGTGCTGTGGGACCTTATCCTGGGGTAGACCGAACTGAGAGGAAGCCAAATATCCAGTTTGCCCCGATGTAAACAACTGGGGCTCTTTGAGCTGAAACATTGCCGATTATGGGGTTCTAGCAGAGTTGAAAACAACAGAGAACAAAGAGGATGGAAGGAGATTGTTTCCAGTAACTGAGGTTCTGGAACAAAGATTAAATGGGCGAAGTTTAGAACAGGGAGCAGATGGGTCATATTCTCGGTTGTGAGGTTGTGAAATTCACTTCCCTCTGCCAACATTGGCCATGGCCTGTAATATCACCCTGGAGATTAACGTTACCAGCCCCCCGCACCCACACCCACCCATCAACCATGTACAGGAACCCCTCACACCTAACAAAACCCCTAACAAAAACACAAGGACTTTATCATGAAGATCGTCTCATCCCCTTCAGCTGCCTCTGCTCCTCCCTCCCTCCCTCCCTTCCCCATTCCCCTAGACCACTCAACTCAACCCAACAGCACCAACACCCTCCCCCCCTCCCACCGCCCCCCGCCCCCTTCCCCACCCCACAACCCCCACAGACCCGCTCCGGGCTATCCCGGTATCTCTGTCTCTTTTCTTCCTTCCCTTCCATTTCCTGAATATCTTCTCCAAGATTTTCCCATCCCTCCCTTCCCACCTC
Source organism: Isurus oxyrinchus (assembly GCA_026770705.1). Lineage (NCBI taxonomy): Eukaryota > Metazoa > Chordata > Chondrichthyes > Lamniformes > Lamnidae > Isurus > Isurus oxyrinchus. The sequence continues at coordinate 2,643 of JANJGN010001620.1, read as the reverse complement.
AACCCAATTCCCACTGAACCACTGGTCACGCTGGAGTAGGACAGAAGCAGTTCCCCTCTCCTCAGGCCCTTTCGACACTAGTGTTATCACGTTCCTCATCAAATACGCAAGCGTGACCGCTCCTCTCTCACAAACTCACCATATCCAGCCTCCCTCCCCCTCCCCCCCCCCCCTCCCCCCCCGCCGTGTCCCTGAGAGTGTTGTCACTGTCCAATATCACGGCCGTGATTGGTTTGAATCTGTCCAATCAGATTTCAGCCTGCCACAGCACTGGAACAGCTCTCAGAGTCACAAAGAGCACTCTCTGCGATGACGCTCATGCTTTGACAAATATGGTCAATAGTGACGGGTAAGACAAAAACAGAATTACCTGGAAAAACTCAGCAGGTCTGGCAGCATCGGCGGAGAAGAAAAGAGTTGACGTTTCGAGTCCTCATGACCCTTCGACAGAACTTGAGTGAGTCCAAGAAAGAGTTGAAATATAAGCGGTTTAAGGTGTGTGTGGGGGGGGGCGGTGAGATAGAGAGAGGAGAGAGAGACAGAGAAGTGGAGGGGAGTGTGGTTGTAGGGACAAACAAGCAGTGATAGGAGCAGATCATCAAAAGATGTCACCAACAATAGAACAAAAGAACACATAGGTGTTAAAGTTAAAGTTGGTGATATTATCTAAACGAATGTGCTAGTTAAGAATGGATGGTAGGGCACTCAAGGTACAGCTCTAGTGGGGGTGGGGGAGAATAAAAGATTTAAGATAATGGAAGTAGGTGGGAAAAGAAAAAATCTATATAACTTATTGAAAAAACAAAAGGAAGGGGGAAACAGAAAGGGGGTGGGGATGGAGGAGGGAGCTCACGACCTAAAGTTGTTGAAAATTTAATAATTTTGCTTCCAATCTCCACCCCTCCATCATTTTCACGTGGTCCATCTCTGACACTTCCCTTCCCTTCCTTGACCTCTCTGTCTCAATCTCTGGTGATAGACTGTCCACCAATATCCATTACAAACCCACCGACTCCCACACGCTACCTCGACTACAGCTCCTCACACCCCGCTTCCTGTAAGGACTCCATCCCATTCTCCCAGTTCCTTCTCCTCCGTCGCATCTGTTCCGATGATGCTACCTTCAAAAACAGTTCCTCTGGCATGTCCTCCTCTTCCTTAACCGAGGTTTTCCACCCACGGTTGTTGACAGGGCCCTCAACCGTGTCCGGCCCATCTCCCGCGCATCCGCCCTCACGCCTTCTCCTCCCTCCCAGAACCATGATAGGGTCCCCCTTGTCCTCACTTATCACCCCACCAGCCTCCGCATTCAAAGGATCATCCTCCGCCATTTCCGCCAACTCCAGCATGATGCCACCACCAAACACATCTTCCCTTCACCCCCCTTATCGGCATTCCGTAGGGATCGCTCCCTCCGGGACACCCTGGTCCACTCCTCCATCACCCCCTACTCCTCAACCCCCATCCTATGGCACCACCCCATGCCCACGCAAAAGATGTAACCACCTGCCCATTCACTTCCTCTCTCCTCACCGTCCAAGGGCCCAAACACTCCTTTCAAGTGAAGCAGCATTTCACTTGCATTTCACCCCAACTTAGTCTACTGCATTCGTTGCTCCCAATGTGGTCTCCTCTACATTGGAGAGACCAAACGTAAACTGGGCGACCGCTTTGCAGAACACCTGCGGTCTGTCCGCAAGAATGACCCAAACCTCCCTGTCGCTTGCCATTTTAACACCCCACCCTGCTCTCTTGCCCACATGTCTGTCCTTGGCTTACTGCATTGTTCCAGTGAAGCCCAACGCAAACTGGAGGAACAACACCTCATCTTCCGACTAGGCACCTTACAGCCTTCCGGTCTGAATATTGAGTTCAACAACTTTAGGTCGTGAGCTCCCTCCCCCATCCCCCACCCCCTTTCTGTTTCCCCCTTTTTTTTCCCTATAAATTTTATAGATTTTTCTTTTCCCACCTATTTCCATTATTTTTAAATATTTTAAAATCTTTTATGCTCCCCCCACCCCCACTAGAGCTGTACCTTGAGTGCCCTACCATCCATCTCTTAATTAGCACATTCGTTTAGATAATATCACCAACTTTAACTTTAACACCTATGTGTTCTATTGTACCATTGTCGCTGACATCTTTTGATGATCTGCTTCTATCACTGCTTGTTTGTCTACACAAGCACCTCTCTCTCTCTCTCTCTCTCGCGCCCCCCCCCCCCCCCCCCCCCACACACACCTTAAACCAGCTTATATTTCAACTCTTTCTTGGACTCGAAATCAAGTTCTGTCGAAGGGTCATGAGGACTCGAAACGTCAACTCTTTTCTTCTCCGCCGATGCTGCCAGACCTGCTGAGTTTTTCCAGGTAATTCTGTTTTTGTTTTGGATTTCCAGCATCCGCAGTTTTTTTGGTTTTATCTCAGTGATGGGTAAGAGTCTGTCCATGAACCGGTCAGGAACATAGCAAGTGGAATTCAGTCTGGAGACATGGGAGGTAACGCACTTGGGAAGGGCTAACATGGCAAAGGGAACCTAGAGGAGGGTCCTGAGAGCAGCTGAGGAACAGGAGGACTCTGCAGTGCAGTCCACACATTCCCTGCTGGGAAGGGGATGGGGTTAAATGGTAAGTGTGCTCT
>JANJGN010001619.1:62500-122367 GCA_026770705.1 Isurus oxyrinchus | reverse complement strand
CCACCCCCAGTCCCACACCACCTTCTCCACCCCCAGTCCCACACCACCTTCTCCACCCCCAGTCCCACACCACCGTCTCCACCCCCAGTCCCACACCACCGTCTCCACCCCCAGTCCCACACCACCGTCTCCACCCCCAGTCCCACACCACCTTCTCCACCCCCAGTCCCACACCACCTTCTCCACCCCCAGTCCCACACCACCTTCTCCACCCCCAGTCCCACACCACCGTCTCCACCCCCAGTCCCACACCACCTTCTCCACACCCAGTCCCACACCACCTTCTCCACCCCCAGTCCCACACCACCGTCTCCACCCCCAGTCCCACACCACCGTCTCCACCCCCAGTCCCACACCACCTTCTCCACCCCCAGTCCCACACCACCTTCTCCACCCCCAGTCCCACACCACCGTCTCCACCCCCAGTCCCACACCACCGTCTCCACCCCCAGTCCCACACCACCTTCTCCACCCCCAGTCCCACACCACCGTCTCCACCCCCAGTCCCACACCACCGTCTCCACCCCCAGTCCCACACCACCGTCTCCACCCCCAGTCCCACACCACCTTCTCCACCCCCAGTCCCACACCACCGTCTCCACCCCCAGTCCCACACCACCGTCTCCACCCCCAGTCCCACACCACCGTCTCCACCCCCAGTCCCACACCACCGTCTCCACCCCCAGTCCCACACCACCTTCTCCACCCCCAGTCCCACACCACCGTCTCCACCCCCAGTCCCACACCACCGTCTCCACCCCCAGTCCCACACCACCGTCTCCACCCCCAGTCCCACACCACCTTCTCCAGCCCCAGTCCCACACCACCTTCTCCACCCCCAGTCCCACACCACCGTCTCCACCCCCAGTCCCACACCACCGTCTCCACCCCCAGTCCCACACCACCTTCTCCACCCCCAGTCCCACACCGCCTTCTCCACCCCCAGTCCCACACCACCGTCTCCACCCCCAGTCCCACACCACCTTCTCCACACCCAGTCCCACACTACCTTCTCCACCCCCAGTCCCACACCACCTTCTCCACCCCCAGTCCCACACCACCGTCTCCACCCCCAGTCCCACACCACCTTCTCCACCCCCAGTCCCACACCACCGTCTCCACCCCCAGTCCCACACCACCGTCTCCACCCCCAGTCCCACACCACCTTCTCCACCCCCAGTCCCACACCACCTTCTCCACCCCCAGTCCCACACCACCGTCTCCACCCCCAGTCCCACACCGCCTTCTCCACCCCCAGTCCCAGCCCACCTTCTCCACCCCCAGTCCCACACCACCGTCTCCACCCCCAGTCCCACACCACCGTCTCCACCCCCAGTCCCACACCACCGTCTCCACCCCCAGTCCCACACCACCTTCTCCACCCCCAGTCCCACACCACCGTCTCCACCCCCAGTCCCACACCACCGTCTCCACCCCCAGTCCCACACCACCGTCTCCACCCCCAGTCCCACACCACCGTCTCCACCCCCAGTCCCACACCACCTTCTCCACCCCCAGTCCCACACCACCGTCTCCACCCCCAGTCCCACACCACCTTCTCCACCCCCAGTCCCACACTACCTTCTCCACCCCCAGTCCCACACCGCCGTCTCCACCCCCAGTCCCACACCACCGTCTCCACCCCCAGTCCCACACCACCGTCTCCACACCCAGTCCCACACCACCGTCTCCACCCCCAGTCCCACACCACCTTCTCCACACCCAGTCCCACACCACCTTCTCCACCCCCAGTCCCACACCACCTTCTCCACCCCCAGTCCCACACCACCTTCTCCACCCCCAGTCCCACACCACCTTCTCCACCCCCAGTCCCACACCACCGTCTCCACCCCCAGTCCCACACCACCGTCTCCACCCCCAGTCCCACACCACCTTCTCCACCCCCAGTCCCACACCACCGTCTCCACCCCCAGTCCCACACCACCGTCTCCACCCCCAGTCCCACACCACCTTCTCCACACCCAGTCCCACACCACCGTCTCCACCCCCAGTCCCACACCACCTTCTCCACCCCCAGTCCCACACCACCTTCTCCACCCCCAGTCCCACACCACCGTCTCCACCCCCAGTCCCACACCACCGTCTCCACCCCCAGTCCCACACCACCTTCTCCACCCCCAGTCCCACACCACCTTCTCCACCCCCAGTCCCACACCGCCTTCTCCACCCCCAGTCCCACACCACCTTCTCCACCCCCAGTCCCACACCACCTTCTCCACCCCCAGTCCCACACCACCGTCTCCACCCCCAGTCCCACACCACCGTCTCCACCCCCAGTCCCACACCACCTTCTCCACCCCCAGTCCCACACCACCGTCTCCACCCCCAGTCCCACACCACCTTCTCCACCCCCAGTCCCACACCACCTTCTCCACCCCCAGTCCCACACCACCGTCTCCACCCCCAGTCCCACACCACCGTCTCCACCCCCAGTCCCACACCACCGTCTCCACCCCCAGTCCCACACCACCTTCTCCACCCCCAGTCCCACACCACCGTCTCCACCCCCAGTCCCACACCACCTTCTCCACCCCCAGTCCCACACCACCTTCTCCACCCCCAGTCCCACACCACCTTCTCCACCCCCAGTCCCACACCACCTTCTCCACCCCCAGTCCCACACCACCGTCTCCACCCCCAGTCCCACACCACCGTCTCCACCCCCAGTCCCACACCACCGTCTCCACCCCCAGTCCCACACCACCGTCTCCACCCCCAGTCCCACACCACCTTCTCCACCCCCAGTCCCACACCACCTTCTCCACCCCCAGTCCCACACTACCTTCTCCACCCCCAGTCCCACACCACCGTCTCCACCCCCAGTCCCACACTACCTTCTCCACCCCCAGTCCCACACCACCGTCTCCACACCCAGTCCCACACCACCGTCTCCACCCCCAGTCCCACACCACCTTCTCCACCCCCAGTCCCACACCACCTTCTCCACCCCCAGTCCCACACCACCTTCTCCACCCCCAGTCCCACACCACCTTCTCCACCCCCAGTCCCACACCACCGTCTCCACCCCCAGTCCCACACCACCGTCTCCACCCCCAGTCCCACACCACCTTCTCCACCCCCAGTCCCACACCACCGTCTCCACCCCCAGTCCCACACCGCCTTCTCCACCCCCAGTCCCACACCACCGTCTCCACCCCCAGTCCCACACCACCGTCTCCACCCCCAGTCCCACACCACCGTCTCCACCCCCAGTCCCACACCACCTTCTCCACCCCCAGTCCCACACCACCGTCTCCACCCCCAGTCCCACACCACCGTCTCCACCCCCAGTCCCACACCACCGTCTCCACCCCCAGTCCCACACCACCGTCTCCACCCCCAGTCCCACACCACCTTCTCCACCCCCAGTCCCACACCACCGTCTCCACCCCCAGTCCCACACCACCGTCTCCACCCCCAGTCCCACACCACCGTCTCCACCCCCAGTCCCACACCACCGTCTCCACCCCCAGTCCCACACCGCCTTCTCCACCCCCAGTCCCACACCGCCGTCTCCACCCCCAGTCCCACACCACCTTCTCCACCCCCAGTCCCACACCACCTTCTCCACCCCCAGTCCCACACCACCGTCTCCACCCCCAGTCCCACACTACCGTCTCCACCCCCAGTCCCACACCACCGTCTCCACCCCCAGTCCCACACCACCGTCTCCACCCCCAGTCCCACACCACCTTCTCCACCCCCAGTCCCACACCACCTTCTCCACCCCCAGTCCCACACCACCGTCTCCACCCCCAGTCCCACACCACCGTCTCCACCCCCAGTCCCACACCACCTTCTCCACCCCCAGTCCCACACCACCTTCTCCACCCCCAGTCCCACACCACCTTCTCCACCCCCAGTCCCACACCACCTTCTCCACCCCCAGTCCCACACCACCTTCTCCACCCCCAGTCCCACACCACCTTCTCCACCCCCAGTCCCACACCACCGTCTCCACCCCCAGTCCCACACCACCGTCTCCACCCCCAGTCCCACACCACCGTCTCCACCCCCAGTCCCACACCACCTTCTCCACCCCCAGTCCCACACCACCGTCTCCACCCCCAGTCCCACACCACCTTCTCCACCCCCAGTCCCACACCACCTTCTCCACCCCCAGTCCCACACCACCTTCTCCACCCCCAGTCCCACACCACCTTCTCCACCCCCAGTCCCACACCACCGTCTCCACCCCCAGTCCCACACCACCGTCTCCACCCCCAGTCCCACACCAAATTCTCCACCCCCAGTCCCACACCACCGTCTCCACCCCCAGTCCCACACCGCCTTCTCCACCCCCAGTCCCACACCACCGTCTCCACCCCCAGTCCCACACCACCGTCTCCACCCCCAGTCCCACACCACCGTCTCCACCCCCAGTCCCACACCACCTTCTCCACCCCCAGTCCCACACCACCGTCTCCACCCCCAGTCCCACACCACCGTCTCCACCCCCAGTCCCACACCACCGTCTCCACCCCCAGTCCCACACCACCGTCTCCACCCCCAGTCCCACACCACCTTCTCCACCCCCAGTCCCACACCACCGTCTCCACCCCCAGTCCCACACCACCGTCTCCACCCCCAGTCCCACACCACCGTCTCCACCCCCAGTCCCACACCACCGTCTCCACCCCCAGTCCCACACCGCCTTCTCCACCCCCAGTCCCACACCACCGTCTCCACCCCCAGTCCCACACCACCTTCTCCACCCCCAGTCCCACACCACCTTCTCCACCCCCAGTCCCACACCACCGTCTCCACCCCCAGTCCCACACTACCGTCTCCACCCCCAGTCCCACACCACCGTCTCCACCCCCAGTCCCACACCACCGTCTCCACCCCCAGTCCCACACCACCTTCTCCACCCCCAGTCCCACACCACCTTCTCCACCCCCAGTCCCACACCACCGTCTCCACCCCCAGTCCCACACCACCGTCTCCACCCCCAGTCCCACACCACCTTCTCCACCCCCAGTCCCACACCACCTTCTCCACCCCCAGTCCCACACCACCTTCTCCACCCCCAGTCCCACACCACCTTCTCCACCCCCAGTCCCACACCACCTTCTCCACCCCCAGTCCCACACCACCTTCTCCACCCCCAGTCCCACACCACCGTCTCCACCCCCAGTCCCACACCACCGTCTCCACCCCCAGTCCCACACCACCGTCTCCACCCCCAGTCCCACACCACCTTCTCCACCCCCAGTCCCACACCACCGTCTCCACCCCCAGTCCCACACCACCTTCTCCACCCCCAGTCCCACACCACCTTCTCCACCCCCAGTCCCACACCACCTTCTCCACCCCCAGTCCCACACCACCTTCTCCACACCCAGTCCCACACCACCGTCTCCACCCCCAGTCCCACACCACCGTCTCCACCCCCAGTCCCACACCACCTTCTCCACCCCCAGTCCCACACCACCTTCTCCACCCCCAGTCCCACACCACCTTCTCCACCCCCAGTCCCACACCACCTTCTCCACCCCCAGTCCCACACCACCTTCTCCACCCCCAGTCCCACACCACCTTCTCCACCCCCAGTCCCACACCACCGTCTCCACCCCCAGTCCCACACCACCGTCTCCACCCCCAGTCCCACACCACCTTCTCCACCCCCAGTCCCACACCACCTTCTCCACCCCCAGTCCCACACCACCTTCTCCACCCCCAGTCCCACACCACCGTCTCCACACCCAGTCCCACACCACCGTCTCCACCCCCAGTCCCACACCACCTTCTCCACCCCCAGTCCCACACCACCGTCTCCACCCCCAGTCCCACACCACCTTCTCCACCCCCAGTCCCACACCACCTTCTCCACCCCCAGTCCCACACCACCGTCTCCACCCCCAGTCCCACACCACCTTCTCCACCCCCAGTCCCACACCACCTTCTCCACCCCCAGTCCCACACCACCGTCTCCACCCCCAGTCCCACACCACCTTCTCCACCCCCAGTCCCACACCACCTTCTCCACCCCCAGTCCCACACCACCTTCTCCACCCCCAGTCCCACACCACCTTCTCCACCCCCAGTCCCACACCGCCTTCTCCACCCCCAGTCCCACACCACCGTCTCCACCCCCAGTCCCACACCACCTTCTCCACCCCCAGTCCCACACCACCTTCTCCACCCCCAGTCCCACACCACCTTCTCCACCCCCAGTCCCACACCACCGTCTCCACCCCCAGTCCCACACCACCGTCTCCACCCCCAGTCCCACACCACCGTCTCCACCCCCAGTCCCACACCACCTTCTCCACCCCCAGTCCCACACCACCTTCTCCACCCCCAGTCCCACACCACCGTCTCCACCCCCAGTCCCACACCACCTTCTCCACCCCCAGTCCCACACCACCGTCTCCACCCCCAGTCCCCACACCACCGTCTCCACCCCCAGTCCCACACCACCTTCTCCACCCCCAGTCCCACACCACCTTCTCCACCCCCAGTCCCACACCACCTTCTCCACCCCCAGTCCCACACCACCGTCTCCACCCCCAGTCCCACACCACCGTCTCCACCCCCAGTCCCACACCACCGTCTCCACCCCCAGTCCCACACCACCTTCTCCACCCCCAGTCCCACACCACCTTCTCCACCCCCAGTCCCACACCACCTTCTCCACCCCCAGTCCCACACCACCGTCTCCACCCCCAGTCCCACACCACCTTCTCCACACCCAGTCCCACACCACCTTCTCCACCCCCAGTCCCACACCACCGTCTCCACCCCCAGTCCCACACCACCGTCTCCACCCCCAGTCCCACACCACCTTCTCCACCCCCAGTCCCACACCACCTTCTCCACCCCCAGTCCCACACCACCGTCTCCACCCCCAGTCCCACACCACCTTCTCCACCCCCAGTCCCACACCACCGTCTCCACCCCCAGTCCCACACCACCGTCTCCACCCCCAGTCCCACACCACCGTCTCCACCCCCAGTCCCACACCACCTTCTCCACCCCCAGTCCCACACCACCGTCTCCACCCCCAGTCCCACACCACCGTCTCCACCCCCAGTCCCACACCACCGTCTCCACCCCCAGTCCCACACCACCGTCTCCACCCCCAGTCCCACACCACCTTCTCCACCCCCAGTCCCACACCACCGTCTCCACCCCCAGTCCCACACCACCGTCTCCACCCCCAGTCCCACACCACCGTCTCCACCCCCAGTCCCACACCACCTTCTCCACCCCCAGTCCCACACCACCTTCTCCACCCCCAGTCCCACACCACCGTCTCCACCCCCAGTCCCACACCACCTTCTCCACCCCCAGTCCCACACCACCGTCTCCACCCCCAGTCCCACACCACCTTCTCCACCCCCAGTCCCACACCGCCTTCTCCACCCCCAGTCCCACACCACCGTCTCCACCCCCAGTCCCACACCACCTTCTCCACACCCAGTCCCACACTACCTTCTCCACCCCCAGTCCCACACCACCTTCTCCACCCCCAGTCCCACACCACCGTCTCCACCCCCAGTCCCACACCACCTTCTCCACCCCCAGTCCCACACCACCGTCTCCACCCCCCAGTCCCACACCACCGTCTCCACCCCCAGTCCCACACCACCTTCTCCACCCCCAGTCCCACACCACCTTCTCCACCCCCAGTCCCACACCACCGTCTCCACCCCCAGTCCCACACCGCCTTCTCCACCCCCAGTCCCAGCCCACCTTCTCCACCCCCAGTCCCACACCACCGTCTCCACCCCCAGTCCCACACCACCGTCTCCACCCCCAGTCCCACACCACCGTCTCCACCCCCAGTCCCACACCACCTTCTCCCCCAGTCCCACACCACCTTCTCCACCCCCAGTCCCACACCGCCTTCTCCACCCCCAGTCCCACACCACCGTCTCCACCCCCAGTCCCACACCACCTTCTCCACCCCCAGTCCCACACCACCTTCTCCACCCCCAGTCCCACACCGCCTTCTCCACCCCCAGTCCCACACCACCGTCTCCACCCCCAGTCCCACACCACCTTCTCCACCCCCAGTCCCACACCACCGTCTCCACCCCCAGTCCCACACCACCGTCTCCACCCCCAGTCCCACACCACCTTCTCCACCCCCAGTCCCACACCACCTTCTCCACCCCCAGTCCCACACCGCCTTCTCCACCCCCAGTCCCACACCACCGTCTCCACCCCCAGTCCCACACCACCGTCTCCACCCCCAGTCCCACACCACCGTCTCCACACCCAGTCCCACACCACCGTCTCCACCCCCAGTCCCAGCCCACCGTCTCCACCCCCAGTCCCACACCACCGTCTCCACCCCCAGTCCCACACCACCTTCTCCACCCCCAGTCCCACACCACCTTCTCCACCCCCAGTCCCACACCGCCTTCTCCACCCCCAGTCCCACACCACCGTCTCCACCCCCAGTCCCACACCACCTTCTCCACCCCCAGTCCCACACCACCGTCTCCACCCCCAGTCCCACACCACCTTCTCCACCCCCAGTCCCACACCGCCTTCTCCACCCCCAGTCCCACACCACCGTCTCCACCCCCAGTCCCACACCACCTTCTCCACCCCCAGTCCCACACCACCTTCTCCACCCCCAGTCCCACACCACCTTCTCCACCCCCAGTCCCACACCACCGTCTCCACCCCCAGTCCCACACCACCTTCTCCACCCCCAGTCCCACACCACCGTCTCCACCCCCAGTCCCACACCACCTTCTCCACCCCCAGTCCCACACCGCCTTCTCCACCCCCAGTCCCACACCACCGTCTCCACCCCCAGTCCCACACCACCTTCTCCACCCCCAGTCCCACACCACCTTCTCCACCCCCAGTCCCACACCACCTTCTCCACCCCCAGTCCCACACCACCGTCTCCACCCCCAGTCCCACACCACCGTCTCCACCCCCAGTCCCACACCACCGTCTCCACCCCCAGTCCCACACCACCGTCTCCACCCCCAGTCCCACACCACCTTCTCCACCCCCAGTCCCACACCACCTTCTCCACCCCCAGTCCCACACCGCCTTCTCCACCCCCAGTCCCACACCACCTTCTCCACCCCCAGTCCCACACCACCTTCTCCACCCCCAGTCCCACACCGCCTTCTCCACCCCCAGTCCCACACCACCGTCTCCACCCCCAGTCCCACACCCCCACCCCACCAACACCTTCTCCACCCCCAGTCCCACACCACCTTCTCCACCCCCAGTCCCACACCACCTTCTCCACCCCCCAGTCCCACACCACCGTCTCCACCCCCAGTCCCACACCACCTTCTCCACCCCCAGTCCCACACCACCGTCTCCACCCCCAGTCCCACACCACCTTCTCCACCCCCAGTCCCACACCGCCTTCTCCACCCCCAGTCCCACACCACCGTCTCCACCCCCAGTCCCACACCACCTTCTCCACCCCCAGTCCCACACCACCTTCTCCACCCCCAGTCCCACACCACCTTCTCCACCCCCAGTCCCACACCACCGTCTCCACCCCCAGTCCCACACCACCGTCTCCACCCCCAGTCCCACACCACCGTCTCCACCCCCAGTCCCACACCACCGTCTCCACCCCCAGTCCCACACCACCTTCTCCACCCCCAGTCCCACACCACCGTCTCCACCCCCAGTCCCACACCACCTTCTCCACCCCCAGTCCCACACCACCGTCTCCACCCCCAGTCCCACACCACCTTCTCCACCCCCAGTCCCACACCGCCTTCTCCACCCCCAGTCCCACACCACCTTCTCCACCCCCAGTCCCACACCGCCTTCTCCACCCCCAGTCCCACACCACCTTCTCCACCCCCAGTCCCACACCGCCTTCTCCACCCCCAGTCCCACACCACCGTCTCCACCCCCAGTCCCACACCACCTTCTCCACACCCAGTCCCACACCGCCTTCTCCACCCCCAGTCCCACACCACCTTCTCCACCCCCAGTCCCACACCACCGTCTCCACCCCCAGTCCCACACCGCCTTCTCCACCCCCAGTCCCACACCACCGTCTCCACCCCCCAGTCCCACACCACCTTCTCCACCCCCAGTCCCACACCACCTTCTCCACCCCCAGTCCCACACCACCTTCTCCACCCCCAGTCCCACACCACCGTCTCCACCCCCAGTCCCACACCACCGTCTCCACCCCCAGTCCCACACCACCGTCTCCACCCCCAGTCCCACACCGCCTTCTCCACCCCCAGTCCCACACCACCGTCTCCACCCCCAGTCCCACACCACCTTCTCCACCCCCAGTCCCACACCACCTTCTCCACCCCCAGTCCCACACCACCTTCTCCACCCCCAGTCCCACACCACCGTCTCCACCCCCAGTCCCACACCACCGTCTCCACCCCCAGTCCCACACCACCTTCTCCACCCCCAGTCCCACACCACCTTCTCCACCCCCAGTCCCACACCACCTTCTCCACCCCCAGTCCCACACCACCGTCTCCACCCCCAGTCCCACACCACCTTCTCCACCCCCAGTCCCACACCACCGTCTCCACCCCCAGTCCCACACCACCGTCTCCACCCCCCAGTCCCACACCACCGTCTCCACCCCCAGTCCCACACCACCGTCTCCACCCCCAGTCCCAGCCCACCTTCTCCACCCCCAGTCCCACACCACCGTCTCCACCCCCAGTCCCAGCCCACCTTCTCCACCCCCAGTCCCACACCACCGTCTCCACCCCCCAGTCCCACACCACCGTCTCCACCCCCAGTCCCCACACCGCCTTCTCCACCCCCAGTCCCACACCACCGTCTCCATCCCCAGTCCCACACCACCTTCTCCACCCCCAGTCCCACACCACCTTCTCCACCCCCAGTCCCACACCACCGTCTCCACCCCCAGTCCCACACCACCGTCTCCACCCCCAGTCCCACACCACCTTCTCCACCCCCAGTCCCACACCACCTTCTCCACCCCCAGTCCCACACCACCTTCTCCACCCCCAGTCCCACACCACCGTCTCCACCCCCAGTCCCACACCACCGTCTCCACCCCCAGTCCCACACCACCTTCTCCACCCCCAGTCCCACACCACCTTCTCCACCCCCAGTCCCACACCACCTTCTCCACCCCCAGTCCCACACCACCTTCTCCACCCCCAGTCCCACACCGCCTTCTCCACCCCCAGTCCCACACCGCCTTCTCCACCCCCAGTCCCACACCACCGTCTCCACCCCCAGTCCCACACCACCGTCTCCACCCCCAGTCCCACACCACCGTCTCCACCCCCAGTCCCACACCACCGTCTCCACCCCCAGTCCCCAGCCCACCTTCTCCACCCCCCAGTCCCACACCACCGTCTCCACCCCCAGTCCCAGCCCACCTTCTCCACCCCCAGTCCCACACCACCGTCTCCACCCCCAGTCCCACACCACCGTCTCCACCCCCAGTCCCACACCGCCTTCTCCACCCCCAGTCCCACACCACCGTCTCCACCCCCAGTCCCACACCACCTTCTCCACCCCCAGTCCCACACCACCTTCTCCACCCCCAGTCCCACACCACCGTCTCCACCCCCAGTCCCACACCACCGTCTCCACCCCCAGTCCCACACCACCTTCTCCACCCCCAGTCCCACACCACCTTCTCCACCCCCAGTCCCACACCACCTTCTCCACCCCCAGTCCCACACCACCGTCTCCACCCCCAGTCCCACACCACCGTCTCCACCCCCAGTCCCACACCACCGTCTCCACCCCCAGTCCCACACCACCTTCTCCACCCCCAGTCCCACACCACCTTCTCCACCCCCAGTCCCACACCACCGTCTCCACCCCCAGTCCCACACCACCTTCTCCACCCCCAGTCCCACACCACCGTCTCCACCCCCAGTCCCACACCACCGTCTCCACCCCCAGTCCCACACCACCTTCTCCACCCCCAGTCCCACACCGCCTTCTCCACCCCCAGTCCCACACCACCGTCTCCACCCCCAGTCCCACACCACCTTCTCCACCCCCAGTCCCACACCACCGTCTCCACCCCCAGTCCCACACCACCTTCTCCACCCCCAGTCCCACACCACCTTCTCCACCCCCAGTCCCACACCACCTTCTCCACCCCCAGTCCCACACCACCGTCTCCACCCCCAGTCCCACACCACCGTCTCCACCCCCAGTCCCAGCCCACCTTCTCCACCCCCAGTCCCACACCACCGTCTCCACCCCCAGTCCCAGCCCACCTTCTCCACCCCCAGTCCCACACCACCGTCTCCACCCCCAGTCCCACACCACCGTCTCCACCCCCAGTCCCACACCGCCTTCTCCACCCCCAGTCCCACACCACCGTCTCCACCCCCAGTCCCACACCACCTTCTCCACCCCCAGTCCCACACCACCTTCTCCACCCCCAGTCCCACACCACCGTCTCCACCCCCAGTCCCACACCACCGTCTCCACCCCCAGTCCCACACCACCTTCTCCACCCCCAGTCCCACACCACCTTCTCCACCCCCAGTCCCACACCACCTTCTCCACCCCCAGTCCCACACCACCGTCTCCACCCCCAGTCCCACACCACCGTCTCCACCCCCAGTCCCACACCACCGTCTCCACCCCCAGTCCCACACCACCTTCTCCACCCCCCAGTCCCACACCACCTTCTCCACCCCCAGTCCCACACCACCGTCTCCACCCCCAGTCCCACACCACCTTCTCCACCCCCAGTCCCACACCACCGTCTCCACCCCCAGTCCCACACCACCGTCTCCACCCCCAGTCCCACACCACCGTCTCCACCCCCAGTCCCACACCACCTTCTCCACCCCCAGTCCCACACCACCTTCTCCACCCCCAGTCCCACACCACCTTCTCCACCCCCAGTCCCACACCACCTTCTCCACCCCCAGTCCCACACCGCCTTCTCCACCCCCAGTCCCACACCGCCTTCTCCACCCCCAGTCCCACACCACCGTCTCCACCCCCAGTCCCACACCACCGTCTCCACCCCCAGTCCCACACCACCGTCTCCACCCCCAGTCCCACACCACCGTCTCCACCCCCAGTCCCAGCCCACCTTCTCCACCCCCAGTCCCACACCACCGTCTCCACCCCCCAGTCCCAGCCCACCTTCTCCACCCCCAGTCCCACACCACCGTCTCCACCCCCAGTCCCACACCACCGTCTCCACCCCCAGTCCCACACCGCCTTCTCCACCCCCAGTCCCACACCACCGTCTCCACCCCCAGTCCCACACCACCTTCTCCACCCCCAGTCCCACACCACCTTCTCCACCCCCAGTCCCACACCACCGTCTCCACCCCCAGTCCCACACCA
Organism: Isurus oxyrinchus; assembly: GCA_026770705.1. NCBI lineage: Eukaryota > Metazoa > Chordata > Chondrichthyes > Lamniformes > Lamnidae > Isurus > Isurus oxyrinchus. The sequence continues at coordinate 109,065 of JANJGN010001619.1, read as the reverse complement.
CCGTCTCCACCCCCAGTCCCACACCACCTTCTCCACCCCCAGTCCCACACCACCTTCTCCACCCCCAGTCCCACACCACCTTCTCCACCCCCAGTCCCACACCACCGTCTCCACCCCCAGTCCCACACCACCGTCTCCACCCCCAGTCCCACACCACCGTCTCCACCCCCCAGTCCCACACCACCTTCTCCACCCCCAGTCCCACACCACCTTCTCCACCCCCAGTCCCACACCACCGTCTCCACCCCCAGTCCCACACCACCTTCTCCACCCCCAGTCCCACACCACCGTCTCCACCCCCAGTCCCACACCACCGTCTCCACCCCCAGTCCCACACCACCTTCTCCACCCCCAGTCCCACACCGCCTTCTCCACCCCCAGTCCCACACCACCGTCTCCACCCCCAGTCCCACACCACCTTCTCCACCCCCAGTCCCACACCACCGTCTCCACCCCCAGTCCCACACCACCTTCTCCACCCCCAGTCCCACACCACCTTCTCCACCCCCAGTCCCACACCACCTTCTCCACCCCCAGTCCCACACCACCGTCTCCACCCCCAGTCCCACACCACCGTCTCCACCCCCAGTCCCAGCCCACAGTCCCACACCACCGTCTCCACCCCCAGTCCCAGCCCACCTTCTCCACCCCCAGTCCCACACCACCGTCTCCACCCCCAGTCCCACACCACCGTCTCCACCCCCAGTCCCACACCGCCTTCTCCACCCCCAGTCCCACACCACCGTCTCCACCCCCAGTCCCACACCACCTTCTCCACCCCCAGTCCCACACCACCTTCTCCACCCCCAGTCCCACACCACCGTCTCCACCCCCAGTCCCACACCACCGTCTCCACCCCCAGTCCCACACCACCTTCTCCACCCCCAGTCCCACACCACCTTCTCCACCCCCAGTCCCACACCACCTTCTCCACCCCCAGTCCCACACCACCGTCTCCACCCCCAGTCCCACACCACCGTCTCCACCCCCAGTCCCACACCACCGTCTCCACCCCCAGTCCCACACCACCTTCTCCACCCCCAGTCCCACACCACCTTCTCCACCCCCAGTCCCACACCACCGTCTCCACCCCCAGTCCCACACCACCTTCTCCACCCCCAGTCCCACACCACCGTCTCCACCCCCAGTCCCACACCACCGTCTCCACCCCCAGTCCCACACCACCTTCTCCACCCCCAGTCCCACACCGCCTTCTCCACCCCCAGTCCCACACCACCGTCTCCACCCCCAGTCCCACACCACCTTCTCCACCCCCAGTCCCACACCACCGTCTCCACCCCCAGTCCCACACCACCTTCTCCACCCCCAGTCCCACACCACCTTCTCCACCCCCAGTCCCACACCACCTTCTCCACCCCCAGTCCCACACCACCGTCTCCACCCCCAGTCCCACACCACCGTCTCCACCCCCAGTCCCAGCCCAGCTCCCTCCAACGTAAGCTCAGTTTCCAACAGTGAGGCTGGGAAATCCTACAAACCCCTAAGAAAGCGTCAGGTCCGATAGCAATGACTCACAACAGTGCAGCACTCCCTCAGCACTTACACTCTGACAGTGCAGCACTCCCTCAGCACTGACCCTCTGACAATGCAGCGCTCCCTCAGTACTGACCCTCTGACAGTGCAGCACTCCCTCAGTACTGACCCTCCGACAGTGCGGCACTCCCTCAGTACTGACCTTCTGACAGTGCGGCGCTCCCTCAGTACTGAGACCCTCCGACAGTGCAGCACTCCCTCAGTACTGACCCTCTGACAGTGCAGCACTCCCTCAGTACTGACCCTCCGACAGTGCGGCGCTCCCTCAGTACTAACCCTCTGACAGTGCGGCACTCCCTCAGTACTGACCCTCTGACAGTGCAGCACTCCCACAGTACTGACCCTCTGACAGTGCAGCACTCCCTCAGTACTGACCCTCCGACAGTGCAGCACTCCCTCAGTACTGACCCTCTGACAGTGCAGCGCTCCCTCAGTACTGACCCTCCGACAGTGCAGCACTCCCTCAGTACTGACCCTCTGACAGTGCAGCGCTCCCTCAGTACTGACCCTCCGACAGTGCAGCACTCCCTCAGTACTGACCCTCTGACAGTGCGGCGCTCCCTCAGTACTGACCCTCTGACAGTGCAGCGCTACCTCAGTACTGACCCTCCAACAGTGCAGCACTCCCTCAGTACTGACCCTCTGACAGTGCAGCACTCCCTCAGTACTGACCCTCCGACAGTGCAGCACTCCCTCAGTACTGACCCTCTGACAGTGCAGCACTCCCTCAGTACTGACCCTCTGACAGTGCAGCACTCCCTCAGTACTGTCCATCTGACAGTGCAGCACTCACTCAGTACTGACCCTCCGACAGTGCAGCACTCCCTCAGTACTGACCCTCCGACAGTGCAGCACTCCCTCAGCACTGACGCTCCGACAGTGCAGCACTCCCTCAGTACTGAACCTCCGACAGTGCAGCACTCCCTCAGTACTGACCTTCTGACAGTGCAGCACTCCCTCAGTACTGACCTTCTGACAGTGCAGCACTCCCTCAGTACTGACCCTCGGACAGTGCGGTGCTGGGTTTGGTGAGGGCCTCGGCGAGTTCTCCCCTCGCGGCGAGTTACTGGTTAGTGTGTTAGTCACTGGGTCTTGTCCCCGGTGTTAACCCCCGCTGACCGAGCAGCGCCAGGGGCAGGAGGCCGAGGGCCCAGTGCAGGCCGGGGGGCTGGGCCGGACCCGTGGAGGTCCAGCGAGGTCAGGTAGAGGTCGACGCGCTCCTGACCCTTGACCCGGGAGCGGTGGACCTTGTCCACCCTGAAGGTCTCGCAGGGGGGGATGAGGACCTCCCTCTCCCCGGGGTAGGGGGAGAGCTCCTCCACCGAGGCCCCCTGGGCCGTTCGGATGTGGAAGAGGGTCCCCCCCTCCCCCTCCCCCTCCCCCTCCCCCTCCCACGCTGGCAAAAACCTCGGCCACCTCCCTCTTGGCCGATGTGGAGGTGAAGCTCCCGAACTGGACCAGCTCCCCCACCCCCGCCCAGAAGGGCCTGGACGCCCCCCTGTAGACTGTCCCCCCCGCCCTCCCCCCACCCCTCCCCGGCCTCCCTCAGACCCCTGAGGGCCGAGGACAGCAGCTGGGTCAGGCCCCGAAAGCGCCGGCAGGCGGTCCCGGACCCCTCCCCTCCCAGGCACTGGCGCGAGGCCTGGTTGAGGCGGAGGTAGAGGGGACCCCCGGGCGGAGGCGGGTACTCCAGAGCGTAGCAGACCACCGCCACGGCCAGCTCGTCCCTCAGCCCCCCCGGGGCCCTCCTCCCCCCCTCCTTCATGCGGGCCCACTCCAGCCAGGCCTGGGACCAGGCCTTGTCCAGGGCCGGGCTCAGCTCCCGCTCCTTCTCCAGGAGGCCCATCCAGAAGCTCAGCTCCCCCTCGGGGTCCAGCTCCTCCTCCTCATCCGGCTGCCGGCCGCAGCCGCGCACCTTCCCCAGGTTGATCAGCTCGCCGGAGAATCGGCTGGGCCTCGCCCCCAGGACTCCCGGCGGAAGGCGGTAGATGGCGGCGTCTGCGGGGAGGAGGAGAGAAAGGAGGGACAGAGATCAGCCCAGGACGCAACCGATCAGCCACCGAGAAACACCCCGACGCAGGAGGGCCAGACCCCGGGCCAGAGAGGGGAGGGAGGGAAGGGGCGTCCGGCAGGAGGAGAAACAAGCCAGAGGATAGCAGCTGGATACTGAGTGCAGCGAGTCACAGAGTGTGAGGGGAATTCGGGGCTGAGGCGATTCGATGGAGTGAGGGGAGAGTGAGAGAGTTTGGTGTAGTGAGGGGGGAGAGTGAGGGGTGTTTGGTGTAGTGAGGGGGGAGAGTGAGGGTGTTCGGTGTAGTGAGGGGGGAGTGTGAGGGTGTTCGGTGAAGTGAGGGGGAGAGTGAGGGTGTTCGGTGTAGTGAGGGGGGAGAGTGAGGGTGTTCGGTGTAGTGAGGGGGGAGAGTGTGGGTGTTCGGTGTAGTGAGGGGGGAGAGTGAGGGTGTTCGGTGTAGTGAGGGGTGAGAGTGAGGGTGTTCGGTGTAGTGAGGGGGGAGAGAGTTGGTGTTCGGTGTAGTGAGGGTGGAGAGTGAGGGTTTTCGGTGTAGTGAGGGGGGAGAGTGAGGGTGTTCGGTGTAGTGAGGGGGGAGAGTGAGTGTGTTCGGTGTAGTGAGGGGGGAGAGTGAGGGTGTTCGGTGTAGTGAGGGGGGAGAGTGAGGGTGTTCGGTGTAGTGAGGTGGGAGAGTGAGGGTGTTCGGTGTAGTGAGGGGGAGAGTGAGGGTTTTCGGTGTAGTGAGGGGGGAGAGTGAGGGTGTTCGGTGTAGTGAGGGGGGAGAGTGAGGGTGTTCGGTGTAGTGAGGGGGGAGAGTGAGGGTGTTCGGTGTAGTGAGTGGGAGAGTGAGTGTGTTCGGTGTAGTGAGGGGGGAGAGTGAGGGTGTTCGGTGTAGTGAGGGGGGAGAGTGAGGATGTTCGGTGTAGTGAGGGGGAGAGTGAGGGAGGGTGTTCGGTGTAGTGAGGGGGGAGAGTGAGGGTATTCGGTGTAGTGAGGGGTGAGAGTGAGGGTTTTCGGTGTAGTGAGGGGGAGAGTGAGGGTGTTCGGTGTAGTGAGGGGGGAGAGTGAGGGGTGTTCGGTGTAGTGAGGGGGGAGAGTGAGGGTGTTCGGTGTAGTGAGGGCGGAGAGTGAGGGTGTTTGGTGTAGTGAGGGGGGAGAGTGAGGGTGTTCGGTGTAGTGAGGGGTGAGCAGTGAGGGTTTTCGGTGTAGTGAGGGTGTTCGGTGTAGTGAGGGGGGAGAGTGAGGGTTTTCGGTGTAGTGAGGGGGGAGAGTGAGGGTGTTCGATGTAGTGAGGGGGGAGAGTGAGGATGTTCGGTGTAGTGAGGGGGGAGAGAGTTGGTGTTCGGTGTAGTGAGGGGGGAGAGTGAGGGTGTTCGGTGTAGTGAGGGGTGAGAGTGAGGGTTTTCGGTGTAGTGAGGGGGAGAGTGAGGGTGTTCGGTGTAGTGAGGGGGGAGAGTGAGGGTGTTCGGTGTACTGAGGGGGGAGTGAGGGTGTTCAGTGTAGTGAGGTGGGAGAGTGAGGGTGTTCGGTGTAGTGAGGGGGGAGAGTGTGGGTGTTGGTGTAGTGAGGGGGGGAGAGTGAGGGTGTTCGGTGTAGTGAGGGGGGAGAGTGAGTGTGTTCGGTGTAGTGAGGGGGGAGAGTGAGGGTGTTCGGTGTAGTGAGGGGGGAGAGTGTGGGTGTTCGGTGTAGTGAGGGGGAGAGTGAGGGTGTTCGGTGTAGTGAGGGGGGGGCGAGTGAGGTTGTTCGGTGTAGTGAGGGGGAAGAGTGAGTGTGTTCGGTGTAGTGAGGGGGGAGAGTGAGGGTGTTCAGTGTAGTGAGGGGGAGAGTGAGGGTGTTCGGTGTAGTGAGGGGGGAGAGAGTGAGGGTGTTCGGTGTAGTGAGAGGAGAGTGAGGATGTTCGGTGTAGTGAGGTGGGAGAGTGAGGGTGTTCGGTGTAGTGAGGAGGAGAGTGAGGGTGTTCGGTGTAGTGAGGTGGAGAGTGAGGGTGTTCGTTGTAGTGAGGGGGGAGAGTGAGGGTGTTCGGTGTAGTGAGGAGGAGAGTGAGGGTGTTTGGTGTAATGAGGGGGAGAGTGAGGGTGTTCGATGTAGTGAGTGGGAGAGTGAGGGTGTTTGGTTGTAGTGAGGGGGAGAGTGAGGGTGTTCGGTGTAGTGAGGGGGAGAGTGAGGGTGTTCGGTGTAGTGAGGGGGAGAGTGAGGGTGTTCGGTGTAGTGAGGGTGGAGAGTGAGGGTGTTTGGTGTAATGAGGTGGGAGAGTGAGGGTGTTCGGTGTAGTGAGGTGGGAAAGTGAGGGTGTTCAGTGTAGTGAGGGGGAGTGTGAGGGTGTTCGGTGTAGTGAGGTGGGAGAGTGAGGGTGTTCGATGTAGTGAGGGGGGAGAGTGAGGGTGTTCGGTGTAGTGAGGTGGGAGAGTGAGGGTGTTCGGTGTAGTGAGGTGGGAGAGTGAGGGTGTTCGGTGTAGTGAGGTGGGAGAGTGAGGGGTGTTCGGTGTAGTGAGGGGGGAGAGTGAGGGTGTTTGGTGTAATGAGGTGGGAGAGTGAGGGTGTTCAGTGTAGTGAGGGGGGAGAGTGAGGGTGTTTGATGTAGTGAGGGGGAGAGTGAGGGTGTTCGGTGTAGTGAGGGGGAGAGTGAGGGTGTTCGGTGTAGTGAGGGGTGGAGAGTGAGGGTGTTTGGTGTAATGAGGTGGGAGAGTGAGGGTGTTCGGTGTAGTGAGGTGGGAGAGTGAGGGTCTTCAGTGTAGTGAGGGAGAGTGTGAGGGTGTTCGGTGTAGTGAGGTGGGAGAGTGAAGTTGTTCGATGTAGTGAGGGGGGAGAGTGAGGGTGTTCGGTGTAGTGAGGTGGGAGAGTGAGGGTGTTCGGTGTAGTGAGGTGGGAGAGTGAGGGTGTTCGGTGTAGTGAGGTGGGAGAGTGAGGGTGTTCAGTGTAGTGAGGGGGAGTGTGAGGGTGTTCGGTGTAGTGAGGGGGGAGAGTGAGGGGTGTTTGGTGTAATGAGGTGGGAGAGTGAGGGTGTTCAGTGTAGTGAGGGGGGAGAGTGAGGGTGTTCGGTGTAGTGAGGGGGGAGAGTGAGGGTGTTCGGTGTAGTGAGGGGGGAGAGTGAGGGTGTTCGGTGTAGTGAGGGGGGAGAGTGAGGGTGTTCGGTGTAGTGAGGGGGGAGTGTGAGGGTGTTCGGTGTAGTGAGGTGGGAGAGTGAGTGGGGTGTTCGGTGTAGTGAGGGGGAGAGTGTGAGGGTGTTCGGTGTAGTGAGGTGGGAGAGTGAGGGTGTTCGGTGTAGTGAGGTGGGAGTGTGAGGGTGTTCGGTGTAGTGAGGTGGGAGAGTGAGGGTGTTCGGTGTAGTGAGGTTGGAGAGTGAGGGTGTTCGGTGTAGTGAGGGGGGAGAGTGAGGGTGTTCGGTGTAGTGAGGTGGGAGTGTGAGGGTGTTCGGTGTAGTGAGGGGGGGAGTGTGAGGGTGTTCGGTGTTGTGAGGTGGAGGAGTGAGGGTGTTCGGTGTAGTGAGGTGGGAGAGTGAGGGTGTTCGGTGTAGTGAGGTGGGAGAGTGAGGGTGCTCGGTGTAGTGAGGTGGGGAGAGTGAGGGTGTTCGGTGTAGTGAGGGGGGGGGAGAGTGAGGGTGTTCGGTGTAGTGAGGTGGGAGAGTGAGGGTGTTCGGTGTAGTGAGGTGGGAGAGTGAGGGTGTTCGGTGTAGTGAGGGGGGAGAGTGAGGGTGTTTGGTGTAATGAGGTGGGAGAGTGAGGGTGTTCGGGGTAGTGAGGGGGAGAGTGAGGGTGTTCGGTGTAGTGAGGGGGAGAGTGAGGGTGTTCGGTGGTAGTGAGGTGGGAGAGTGAGGGTGTTCGGTGTAGTGAGGTGGGAGAGTGAGGGTGTTCGGTGTAGTGAGGGGGGAGAGTGAGGGTGTTCGGTGTAGTGAGGGGGAGAGTGAGGGTGTTCGGTGTAGTGAGGGGGAGAGTGAGGGTGTTCGGTGTAGTGAGGGGGGAGTGTGAGGGTGTTCGGTGTAGTGAGGTGGGGAGAGTGAGGGTGTTCGGTGTAGTGAGGGGGAGAGTGAGGGGGTTCGGTGTACTGAGGGGGGAGAGTGAGGGTGTTCGGTGTAGTGAGGGGGGAGAGTGAGGGTGTTCGGTGTAGTGAGGGGGAGAATGAGGGTGTTCGGTGTAGTGAGGGGGGAGTGTGAGGGTGTTCGGTGTAGTGAGGGGTGAGAGTGAGGGTGTTCGGTGTAGTGAGGGGGGAGAGTGAGGGTGTTCGGTGTAGTGAGGGGGAGAGTGAGGGTGTTCGGTGTAGTGAGGGGGGAGTGTGAGGGTGTTCGGTGTAGTGAGGTGGGAGAGTGAGGGTGTTCGGTGTAATGAGGTGGGAGAGTGAGGGTGTTCGGTGTAGTGAGGTGGGAGACTGAGGGTGTTCGGTGTAGTGAGGGGGAGAGTGAGGGTGTTCGGTGTAGTGAGGTGGGAGAGTGTGGGTGTTCGGTGTAGTGAGGTGGGAGAGTGAGGGTGTTCGGTGTAGTGAGGTGGGAGTGTGAGGGTGTTCGGTGTAGTGAGGTGGGAGAGTGAGGGTGTTCGGTGCAGTGAGGTGGGAGAGTGAGGGTGTTCGGTGTAGTGAGGTGGGAGAGTGAGGGTGTTCGGTGTAGTGAGGTGGGAGAGTGAGGGTGTTCGGTGTAGTGAGGGGGGGAGTGTGAGGGTGTTCGGTGTAGTGAGGTGGGAGAGGTGAGGGTGTTCGGTGTAGTGAGGTGGGAGAGTGAGGGTGTTCGGTGTAGTGAGGGGGGAGTGTGAGGGTGTTCGGTGTAGTGAGGGGGGAGAGTGAGGGTGTTCGGGTGTAGTGAGGGGGGAGAGTGAGGGTGTTCGGTGTAGTGAGGGGGGAGTGTGAGGGTGTTCGGTGTAGTGAGGGGGGGAGTGTGAGGTTGTTCGGTGTAGTGAGGGGGGAGAGTGAGGTGTTCGGTGTAGTGAGGGGGGAGAGTGAGGGTGTTCGGTGTAGTGAGGTGGGAGAGTGAGGGTGTTCGGTGTAGTGAGGTGGGAGAGTGAGGGTGTTCGGTGTAGTGAGGTGGGAGTGTGAGGGTGTTCGGTGTAGTGAGGTGGGAGAGTGAGGGTGTTCGGTGTAGTGAGGGGGGAGAGTGAGGGTGTTCGGTGTAGTGAGGTGGGAGTGTGAGGGTGTTCGGAGTAGTGAGGTGGGAGTGTGAGGGTGTTCGGTGTAGTGAGGTGGGAGAGTGAGGGTGTTCGGTGTAGTGAGGAGGAGAGTGAGGGTGTTCGGTGTAGTGAGGAGGAGAGTGAGGGTGTTCTGTGTAGTGAGGTGGGAGAGTGAGGGTGTTCGGTGTAGTGAGGGGGAGAGTGAGGGTGTTCGGTGTAGTGAGGTGGGAGTGTGAGGGTGTTCGGTGTAGTGAGGGGGGAGAGTGAGGGTGTTCGGTGTAGTGAGGTGGGAGAGTGAGGGTGTTCGGTGTAGTGAGGTGGGAGAGTGAGGGTGTTCGGTGTAGTGAGGGGGGAGAGTGAGGGTGTTCGGTGTAGTGAGGGGGGAGAGTGAGGGTGTTCGGTGTAGTGAGGGGGGAGTGTGAGGGTGTTCGGTGTAGTGAGGGGGGAGTGTGAGGGTGTTCGGTGTAGTGAGGGGGGGAGTGTGAGGGTGTTCGGTGTAGTGAGGGGGGAGTGTGAGGTTGTTCGGTGTAGTGAGGGGGGAGAGTGAGGGTGTTCGGTGTAGTGAGGGGGGAGAGTGAGGGTGTTCGGTGTAGTGAGGTGGGAGAGTGAGGGTGTTCGGTGTAGTGAGGTGGGAGAGTGAGGGTGTTCGGTGTAGTGAGGTGGGAGAGTGAGGGTGTTCGGTGTAGTGAGGGGGGAGAGTGAGGGTGTTCGGTGTAGTGAGGTGGGAGTGTGAGGGTGTTCGGTGTAGTGAGGTGGGAGTGTGAGGGTGTTCGGTGTAGTGAGGTGGGAGAGTGAGGGTGTTCGGTGTAGTGAGGAGGAGAGTGAGGGTGTTCGGTGTAGTGAGGAGGAGAGTGAGGGTGTTCTGTGTAGTGAGGTGGGAGAGTGAGGGTGTTCGGTGTAGTGAGGGGGGAGAGTGAGGGTGTTCGGTGTAGTGAGGGGGAGAGTGAGGGTGTTCGGTGTAGTGAGGTGGGAGTGTGAGGGTGTTCGGTGTAGTGAGGGGGAGAGTGAGGGTGTTCGGTGTAGTGAGGAGGAGAGTGAGGGTGTTCTGTGTAGTGAGGTGGGAGAGTGAGGGTGTTCGGTGTAGTGAGGGGGGAGAGTGAGGGTGTTCGGTGTAGTGAGGGGGAGAGTGAGGGTGTTCGGTGTAGTGAGGGGGGAGAGTGAGGGTTTTCGGTGTAGTGAGGGGGAGAGTGAGGGTGTTCGGTGTAGTGAGGGGGGAGAGTGAGGGTGTTCGGTGTAGTGAGGTGGGAGAGTGAGGGTGTTCGGTGTAGTGAGGGGGGAGAGTGAGGGTGTTCGGTGTAGTGAGGGGGAGTGTGAGGGTGTTCGGTGTAGTGAGGTGGGAGAGTGAGGGTGTTCGGTGTAGTGAGGGGGGAGAGTGAGGGTTTTCGGTGTAGTGAGGGGGAGAGTGAGGGTGTTCGGTGTAGTGAGGGGGGAGAGTGAGGGTGTTCGGTGTAGTGAGGTGGGAGAGTGAGGGTGTTCGGTGTAGTGAGGGGGGAGAGTGAGGGTGTTCGGTGTAGTGAGGTGGGAGAGTGAGGGTGTTCGGTGTAGTGAGGGGGAGTGTGAGGGTGTTCGGTGTAGTGAGGTGGGAGAGTGAGGGTGTTCGGTGTAGTGAGTTGGGAGTGTGAGGGTGTTCGGTGTAGTGAGGTGGGAGAGTGAGGGGGTTCGGTGTAGTGAGGGGGGAGTGTGAGGGTGTTCGGTGTAGTGAGGTGGGAGAGTGAGGGTGTTCGGTGTAGTGAGGTGGGAGTGTGAGGGTGTTCGGTGTAGTGAGGGGGGAGAGTGAGGGTGTTCGGTGTAGTGAGGTGGGAGAGTGAGGGTGTTCGGTGTAGTGAGGTGGGAGAGTGAGGGTGTTCGGTGTAGTGAGGTGGGAGAGTGAGGGTGTTTGGTGTAATGAGGTGGGAGAGTGAGGGTGTTCGGTGTAGTGAGGTGGGAGAGTGAGGGTGTTCGGTGTAGTCAGGTGGGAGAGTGAGGGTGTTCGGTGTAGTGAGGGGGGAGTGTGAGGGTGTTCGGTGTAGTGAGGGGGAGAGTGAGGGTGTTCGGTGTAGTGAGGGGGGAGAGTGAGGGTGTTCGGTGTAGTGAGGTGGGAGAGTGAGTGTGTTCGGTGTAGTGAGGTGGGAGAGTGAGGGTGTTCGGTGTAGTGAGGTGGGAGAGTGAGGGTGTTCGGTGTAGTGAGGTGGGAGAGTGAGGGTGTTCGGTGTAGTGAGGTGGGAGAGTGAGGGTGTTCGGTGTAGTGAGGTGGGAGAGTGAGGGTGTTCGGTGTAGTGAGGGGCAAGAGTGAGGGTGTTCGGTGTAGTGAGGGGGGGAGAGTGTGGGTGTTCGGTGTAGTGAGGGGGGGAGAGTGAGGGTGTTCGGTGTAGTGAGGGGGGAGAGTGAGGGTGTTCGGTGTAGTGAGGGGGGAGAGAGTTGGTGTTCGGTGTAGTGAGGGGGGAGAGTGAGGGTGTTCGGTGTAGTGAGGTGGGAGAGTGAGGGTGTTCGGTGTAGTGAGGGGGGAGAGTGAGTGTGTTCGGTGTAGTGAGGGGGGAGAGTGAGGGTGTTCGGTGTAGTGAGGAGGAGAGTGAGGGTGTTCTGTGTAGTGAGGTGGGAGAGTGAGGGTGTTCGGTGTAGTGAGGGGGGAGAGTGAGGGTGTTCGGTGTAGTGAGGGGGAGAGTGAGGGTGTTCGGTGTAGTGAGGGGGGAGAGTGAGGGTTTTCGGTGTAGTGAGGGGGAGAGTGAGGGTGTTCGGTGTAGTGAGGGGGGAGAGTGAGGGTGTTCGGTGTAGTGAGGTGGGAGAATGAGGGTGTTCGGTGTAGTGAGGGGGGAGAGTGAGGGTGTTCGGTGTAGTGAGGTGGGAGAGTGAGGGTGTTCGGTGTAGTGAGGGGGAGTGTGAGGGTGTTCGGTGTAGTGAGGTGGGAGAGTGAGGGTGTTCGGTGTAGTGAGGGGGGAGAGTGAGGGTTTTCGGTGTAGTGAGGGGGAGAGTGAGGGTGTTCGGTGTAGTGAGGGGGGAGAGTGAGGGTGTTCGGTGTAGTGAGGTGGGAGAGTGAGGGTGTTCGGTGTAGTGAGGGGGGAGAGTGAGGGTGTTCGGTGTAGTGAGGTGGGAGAGTGAGGGTGTTCGGTGTAGTGAGGGGGAGTGTGAGGGTGTTCGGTGTAGTGAGGTGGGAGAGTGAGGGTGTTCGGTGTAGTGAGTTGGGAGTGTGAGGGTGTTCGGTGTAGTGAGGTGGGAGAGTGAGGGGGTTCGGTGTAGTGAGGGGGGAGTGTGAGGGTGTTCGGTGTAGTGAGGTGGGAGAGTGAGGGTGTTCGGTGTAGTGAGGTGGGAGTGTGAGGGTGTTCGGTGTAGTGAGGGGGGAGAGTGAGGGTGTTCGGTGTAGTGAGGTGGGAGAGTGAGGGTGTTCGGTGTAGTGAGGTGGGAGAGTGAGGGTGTTCGGTGTAGTGAGGTGGGAGAGTGAGGGTGTTTGGTGTAATGAGGTGGGAGAGTGAGGGTGTTCGGTGTAGTGAGGTGGGAGAGTGAGGGTGTTCGGTGTAGTGAGGTGGGAGAGTGAGGGTGTTCGGTGTAGTGAGGTGGGAGAGTGAGGGTGTTTGGTGTAATGAGGTGGGAGAGTGAGGGTGTTCGGTGTAGTGAGGTGGGAGAGTGAGGGTGTTCGGTGTAGTCAGGTGGGAGAGTGAGGGTGTTCGGTGTAGTGAGGGGGGAGTGTGAGGGTGTTCGGTGTAGTGAGGGGGAGAGTGAGGGTGTTCGGTGTAGTGAGGGGGGAGAGTGAGGGTGTTCGGTGTAGTGAGGTGGGAGAGTGAGTGTGTTCGGTGTAGTGAGGTGGGAGAGTGAGGGTGTTCGGTGTAGTGAGGTGGGAGAGTGAGGGTGTTCGGTGTAGTGAGGTGGGAGAGTGAGGGTGTTCGGTGTAGTGAGGTGGGAGAGTGAGGGTGTTCGGTGTAGTGAGGTGGGAGAGTGAGGGTGTTCGGTGTAGTGAGGGGCGAGAGTGAGGGTGTTCGGTGTAGTGAGGGGGGAGAGTGTGGGTGTTCGGTGTAGTGAGGGGGGAGAGTGAGGGTGTTCGGTGTAGTGAGGGGGGAGAGTGAGGGTGTTCGGTGTAGTGAGGGGGGAGAGAGTTGGTGTTCGGTGTAGTGAGGGGGGAGAGTGAGGGTGTTCGGTGTAGTGAGGTGGGAGAGTGAGGGTGTTCGGTGTAGTGAGGCGGGAGAGTGAGTGTGTTCGGTGTAGTGAGGGGGGAGAGTGAGGGTTTTCGGTGTAGTGAGGGGGGAGATTGAGGGTGTTCGGTGTAGTGAGGTGGGAGAGTGAGGGTGTTCGGTGTAGTGAGGGGGAGTGTGAGGGTGTTCGGTGTAGTGAGGTGGGAGAGTGAGGGTGTTCGGTGTAGTGAGGTGGGAGTGTGAGGGTGTTCGGTGTAGTGAGGTGGGAGAGTGAGGGGGTTCGGTGTAGTGAGGGGGGAGTGTGAGGGTGTTCGGTGTAGTGAGGTGGGAGAGTGAGGGTGTTCGGTGTAGTGAGGTGGGAGTGTGAGGGTGTTCGGTGTAGTGAGGTGGGAGAGTGAGGGTGTTCGGTGTAGTGAGGTGGGAGAGTGAGGGTGTTTGGTGTAATGAGGTGGGAGAGTGAGGGTGTTCGGTGTAGTGAGGTGGGAGTGTGAGGGTGTTCGGTGTAGTGAGGTGGGAGAGTGAGGGTGTTCGGTGTAGTGAGGTGGGAGAGTGAGGGTGTTCGGTGTAGTGAGGGGGGAGTGTGAGGGTGTTCGGTGTAGTGAGGGGGAGAGTGAGGGTGTTCGGTGTAGTGAGGGGGGAGAGTGAGGGTGTTCGGTGTAGTGAGAGGGGAGAGTGAGGGTGTTCGGTGTAGTGAGGGGGGAGAGTGAGGGTTTTCGGTGTAGTGAGGTGGGAGAGTGAGGGTGTTCGGTGTAGTGAGGTGGGAGAGTGAGGGTGTTCGGTGTAGTGAGGTGGGAGAGTGAGGGTGTTCGGTGTAGTGAGGTGGGAGAGTGAGGGTGTTCGGTGTAGTGAGGTGGGAGAGTGAGGGTGTTCGGTGTAGTGAGGTGGGAGAGTGAGGGTGTTTGGTGTAGTGAGGTGGGAGAGTGAGCGTGTTCGGTGTAGTGAGGGGGGAGTGTGAGGGTGTTCGGTGTAGTGATGTGGGAGAGTGAGGGTGTTCGGTGTAGTGAGGGGGGAGAGTGCGGGTGTTCGGTGTAGTGAGGTGGGAGAGTGAGGGTGTTCGGTGTAGTGAGGGGGAGAGTGAGGGTGTTCAGTGTAGTGAGGGGGGAGTGTGAGGGTGTTCGGTGTAGTGAGGGGGGAGAGTGCGGGTGTTCGGTGTAGTGAGGTGGGAGAGTGAGGGTGTTCGGTGTAATGACGGGGGAGAGTGAGGGTGTTCGGTGTAGTGAGGGGGGAGTATGAGGGTGTTCGGTGTAGTGAGGGGGGAGAGTGCGGGTGTTCGGTGTAGTGAGGTGGGAGAGTGAGGGTGTTCGGTGTAGTGAGGTGGGAGAGTGAGGGTGTTCGGTGTAGTGAGGTGGGAGAGTGAGGGTGTTCGGTGTAGTGAGGGGGGAGTGTGAGGGTGTTCGGTGTAGTGAGGTGGGAGAGTGAGGGTGTTCGGTGTAGTGAGGGGGGAGAGTGAGGGTGTTCGGTGTAGTGAGAGGGGAGAGTGAGGGTGTTCGGTGTAGTGAGGTGGGAGAGTGAGGGTGTTCGGTGTAGTGAGGGGGGAGAGTGAGGGTGTTCGGTGTAGTGAGGTGGGAGAGTGAGGGTGTTCGGTGTAGTGAGAGGGGAGAGTGAGGGTGTTCGGTGTAGTGAGGTGGGAGAGTGAGGGTGTTCGGTGTAGTGAGGTGGGAGAGTGAGGGTGTTCGGTGTAGTGAGAGGGGAAAGTGAGGGTGTTCGGTGTAGTGAGGTGGGAGAGTGAGGGTGTTCGGTGTAGTGAGGGGTGAGAGTGAGGGTGTTCGGTGTAGTGAGGGGTGAGAGTGAGGGTGTTCGGTGTAGTGAGAGGGGAGAGTGAGGGTGTTCGGTGTAGTGAGGTGGGAGAGTGAGGGTGTTCGGTGTAGTGAGGCGGGAGAGTGAGGGTGTTCGGTGTAGTGAGGGGGGAGTGTGAGGGTGTTCGGTGTAGTGAGGTGGGAGAGTGAGGGTGTTCGGTGTAGTGAGGGGGGAGTGTGAGGGTGTTCGGTGTAGTGAGGTGGGAGAGTGAGGGTGTTCGGTGTAGTGAGGTGGGAGAGTGAGGGTGTTCGGTGTAGTGAGGTGGGAGAGTGAGGGTGTTCGGTGTAGTGAGGGGGGAGTGTGAGGGTGTTCGGTGTAGTGAGGTGGGAGAGTGAGGGTGTTCGGTGTAGTGAGGTGGGAGAGTGAGGGTGTTCGGTGTAGTGAGGTGGGAGAGTGAGGGTGTTCGGTGTAGTGAGGGGGAGAGTGAGGGTGTTCGGTGTAGTGAGGTGGGAGAGTGAGGGTGTTCGGTGTAGTGAGGTGGGAGAGTGAGGGTGTTCGGTGTAGTGAGGTGGGTAGCTGCTGTTGAGGTTAGCAGCTGCTCTATGTTGGAGCTGATCGGACCTCGGCAGCTGAGGGACGCTCGTGTGGACTGCGTGAAACTCCAGCGTCCGATTCCAGCCGAACATCTCAGGTACTGGCCGGTGGCCGGTGGGCGGTGGGCGTTGGCGGTGGGCGGTGGGCGGTGGGCGGTGGGCTTTGGTGGTGGGCGGTGGGCGGTGGGCGGTGGGCGGTGGGCTTTGGTGGTGGGCGGTGGGCGGTGGTCTTTGGTGGTGGGCGGTGGGCTTTGGCGGTGGGCGGTGGGCGGTGGCCGGTGGGCGGTGGGCGGTGGGAGGTGGGCAGTGGGCGGTGGGCGGTGGGCTTTGGCGGTGGGCGGTGGGCGGTGGCCGGTGGCCGGTGGGCTTTGGCGGTGGGCTTTGGCGGTGGGCGGTGGGTGGTGGGCGGTGGGCGGTGGGCGGTGGGTGGTGGGAGGTGGGCAGTGGGCGGTGGGCGGTGGGCTTTGGCGTTGGGCGGTGGGCGGTGGGCGGTGGGCGGTGGGCGGTGGGCGGTGGGTGGTGGGCGGTGGGCGGTGGGCTTTGGCGGTGGGCGGTGGGCTGTGGGCGGTGGGCGGTGGGCGGTGGGTGGTGGCCGGTGGGCGGTGGGCGGTGGGTGGTGGCCGGTGGGCGGTGGGCGGTGGGTGGTGGCCGGTGGGCGGTGGGCGGTGGGAGGTGGCCGGTGGGCGGTGGGCGGTGGGAGGTGGGCGGTGGGTGGTGGCCGGTGGGCGGTGGGTGGTGGCCGGTGGGCGGTGGGCGGTGGGAGGTGGGCGGTTGGGCGGTGGGCGGTGGGCGGTGGGCGGTGGGCGGTTGGGCGGTTGGGCGGTGGGCTTTGGCGGTGGGCGGTGGGCGGTGGGAGGTGGGCAGTGGGCGGTGGGCGGTTGGGCGGTGGGCTTTGGCGGTGGGCGGTGGGCGGTGGGAGGTGGGCAGTGGGCGGTGGGCGGTTGGGCGGTGGGCTTTGGCGGTGGGCGGTGGGCGGTGGGAGGTGGGCAGTGGGCGGTGGGCGGTTGGGCGGTGGGCGGTGGGCGGTGGGCAGTGGCCGGTGGGCTTTGGCGGTGGCCGGTGGCCGGTGGGCGGTGGGCGGTGGGCAGTGGCCGGTGGGCGGTGGGCGGTGGCCGGTGGGCAGTGGGCGGTGGGCAGTGGCCGGTGGGCGGTGGGCAGTGGGCAGTGGCTGGTGGGCGGTGGGCGGTGGGCTTTGGCGGTGGGCTTTGGCGGTGGGCGGTGGGCGGTTGGGCGGTGGGCGGTGGGCGGTGGGCGGTTGGGCGGTGGGCGGTGGGCGGTGGGCGGTGGGCAGTGGGCTTTGGCGGTGGGCGGTGGGCGGTGGGCAGTGGCCGGTGGGCGGTGGGCGGTGGGCAGTGGCCGGTGGGCGGTTGGGCGGTGGGCAGTGGCCGGTGGGCGGTGGGCGGTGGGCAGTGGCCGGTGGGCGGTGGGCGGTGGGCTTTGGCGGTGGGCTTTGGCGGTGGGCGGTGGGCGGTTGGGCGGTGGGCGGTGGGCGGTGGGCGGTGGGCGGTTGGGCGGTGGGCGGTGGGCGGTGGGCGGTGGGCAGTGGGCTTTGGCGGTGGGCGGTGGGCGGTGGGCAGTGGCCGGTGGGCGGTTGGGCGGTGGGCAGTGGCCGATGGGCGGTTGGGCGGTGGGCAGTGGCCGGTGGGCGGTGGGCGGTGGGCAGTGGCCGGTGGGCGGTGGGCGGTGGGCTTTGGCGGTGGGCTTTGGCGGTGGGCGGTGGGCGGTTGGGCGGTGGGCGGTGGGCGGTGGGCGGTGGGCGGTTGGGCGGTGGGCGGTGGGCGGTGGGCGGTGGGCAGTGGGCTTTGGCGGTGGGCGGTGGGCGGTGGGCAGTGGCCGGTGGGCGGTGGGCGGTGGGCAGTGGCCGGTGGGCGGTTGGGCGGTGGGCAGTGGCCGGTGGGCGGTGGGCGGTGGGCAGTGGCCGGTGGGCGGTGGGCGGTGGGCTTTGGCGGTGGGCTTTGGCGGTGGGCGGTGGGCGGTTGGGCGGTGGGCGGTGGGCGGTGGGCGGTTGGGCGGTGGGCGGTGGGCGGTGGGCGGTGGGCAGTGGGCTTTGGCGGTGGGCGGTGGGCGGTGGGCAGTGGCCGGTGGGCGGTGGGCGGTGGGCGGTGGGCGGTGGGCGGTGGGCGGTGGGCAGTGGGCTTTGGCGGTGGGCGGTGGGCGGTGGGCAGTGGCCGGTGGGCGGTGGGTGGTGGGCGGTGGGCGGTGGGCGGTGGGCGGTGGGCGGTGGGCGGTGGGCAGTGGGCTTTGGCGGTGGGCGGTGGGCGGTGGGCAGTGGCCGGTGGGCGGTGGGTGGTGGGCGGTGGGCGGTGGGCGGTGGGCGGTGGGCGATGTGGGGTGGGCGGTGGGCGGTGGGCGGTGGGCGGTGGGCGGTGGGCGGTTTGCTTATCCCTCTCTCCGTGCTGAATGTCTCCGTCAGTTACGGTTCAGTGTCTGTTTGTGAAGCTTGTTGGAGAGTTTATGGTTTATTAATTACAAATTATTTCAGGAAATAGGATTAAAATGGAATAATATTAAATTAATGAACGCACGGTAACGAAGTCAGGTCCAGGCTGCAGCTCCTGGGTAACAGCCTCATCCAGGACAAGTCAGTGTTGACGACTCGAGAGGCCGCGGCTCACAGTCATCGAGGTGGAGGCTGATCTGCAGACACTGTGATGCATCAG
Source organism: Isurus oxyrinchus (assembly GCA_026770705.1). Lineage (NCBI taxonomy): Eukaryota > Metazoa > Chordata > Chondrichthyes > Lamniformes > Lamnidae > Isurus > Isurus oxyrinchus. Next base: position 91,323 of record JANJGN010001619.1, on the reverse strand, counting down.
GGAGTTGTGGGGGGATGGGGGGGGGTGGTGTTACCTGGGTGCTCTCCAGCAGGAGGCGATCACACCACTTAAGGGTAGAGTCTCCCGATTTGGTCAGGGGACAGGGACAGTGATCCAGGACAAACACCTCTGCAAATAAGTGTTGACGACTCGAGAGGCCGCGGCTCGGAGTCATTGAGGTGGAGGCTGATCTGCAGACACTGTGATTCATCAGGGAGTTGTGGGGGGATGGGGCGCGGGGGAAGCTACAGGACAGGAGTGTGAGCCTCGATCGTTGTCCAGCGGGTGTGAGGCTCTCCCAGCTTGTTTGGGTGTTACAGGGTGAATGAATAAACTGACCATGGCACCATGGGACAGGAAGGCATTCAAGTGATGGGGGAGCAAACAGCAACGTGGCGGAGGATTGAGACTGTTCTCTGCAGCTAACAGCGAGAGGCAGCTGTGTCGCCTGCCTGGTGCCAGGGTCCGGGACATCTGTCCACAGCTGGAGAGGAACCTACAGTGGGAGGAGGAAGCTCCAGTTGCCGTGGTCCAGGTTGGTACCAGTGACCCAGGCAGGGTGAGGAAAGAGACTCTGGCAGAGAGAGAGAGAGAGAATGAGGAGCTAGGCACTGAGGTAAAAAGCGGAGTCTCAAAGGGGAGACCTCGGAGCCCCTCCGCAGACCAAGGCCAGCAGAGAACGGGCGAGCAGCTTTCACCCGGCGGCCGTCACGCAAATATCCCAGAAATAACGGCCAGTCGGGGCTGAGGGGGAGCGAGGGAGGAACTGAACACAAGCCCCGATCATCAGGGCGAAGAGGAGCGGGGACAAATATTACCCAGCAGAGGGGCAGCTAAATATATACCTGTCCCTCATTTCACAGGGTGTGGGTGTCGCTGGCCGGGCCCAGCGTTCACAGCCCGTCCCTAACTGCCCCTCGACAAGGTGGGGCTGAGCTGCCTTCTTCACCCGCTGCAGTCCTGTGTGGTGTAGGTGCACCCACAGCGCTGTTAGGGAGGGAGTTCCAGTATTTTGTCCCCGTGTGGTGTAGGTACACCCACAGTGCTGTTAGGGAGGGAGTTCCAGGATTTTGTCCGTGTGGTGCAGGTACACCCACAGCGCTGTTAGGGAGGGAGTTCCAGGATTTTGTCCGTGTGGTGTAGGTACACCCACAGCGCTGTTAGGGAGGGAGTTCCAGGATTTTGTGCCTCTGGTGTAGGTACACCCATAGTGCTGTTAGGGAGGGGAGTTCCAGGATTTTGTCCGTGTGGTGTAGGTTCACCCACAGTGCTGTTAGGGAGGGAGTTCCAGGATTTTGTCCGTGTGGTGTAGGTACACCCACAGTGCTGTTAGGGAGGGAGTTCCAGGATTTTGTCCGTGTGGTGTAGGTACACCCACAGTGCTGTTAGGGAGGGAATTCCAGGATTTTGTCCGTGTGGTGTAGGTACACCCACAGTGCTGTTAGGGAGGGAGTTCCAGGATATTGTCCCCGTGTGGTGTAGGTACACCCACAGTGCTGTTAGGGAGGGAGTTCCAGGATATTGTCCCCGTGTGGTGTAGGTACACCCACAGTGCTGTTAGGGAGGGAGTTCCAGGATTTTGTCCCGTGTGGTGTAGGTACACCCACAATGCTGTTAGGGAGGGAGTTCCAGGATTTTGTCCGTGTGGTGTAGGTACACCCACAGTGCTGTTAGGGAGGGAGTTCCAGGATTTTGTCCGTGTGGTGTAGGTACACCCACAGCGCTGTTAGGGAGGGAGTTCCAGGATTGTGTCTGTGTGGTGTAGGTACACCCACAGTGCTGTTAGGGAGGGTGTTCCAGCATTTTGTCCGTGTGGTGTAGGTACAACCACAGTGCTGTTAGTGAGGGTGTTCCAGGATTTTGTCCGTGTGGTGTAGGTACACCCACGGCGCTGTTAGGGAGGGAGTTCCAGGATTTTGTCCGTGTGGTGTAGGTACACCCACAGTGCTGTTAGGGAGGGAGTTCCAGGATTTTGTCCGTGTGGTGTAGGTACATCCACAGTGCTGTTAGGGAGGGAGTTCCAGGATTTTGTCCGTGTGGTGTAGGTACACCCACAGCGCTGTTAGGGAGGGAGTTCCAGGATTGTGTCCGTGTGGTGTAGGTACATCCACAGTGCTGTTAGGGAGGGAGTTCCAGGATTTTGTCCGTGTGGTGTAGGTACACCCACAGCGCTGTTAGAGAGGGAGTTCCAGGATTTTGTCCATGTGGTGTAGGTACACCCACAGTGCTGTTAGTGAGGGTGTTCCAGGATTTTGTCCGTGTGGTGTAGGTACACCCACGGCGCTGTTAGGGAGGGAGTTCCAGGATTTTGTCCGTGTGGTGTAGGTACACCCACAGTGCTGTTAGGGAGGGAGTTCCAGGATTGTGTCCGTGTGGTGTAGGTAAACCCACAGTGCTGTTAGTGAGGGAGTTCCATGATTGTGTCTGTGTGGTGTAGGTACACCCACAGTGCTGTTAGGGAGGGAGTTCCAGGATCTTGTCTGTGCGGTGTAGGTACACCCACAGCGCTGTTACGGAGGGAGTTCCAGGACTTTGTCCCTGCGGTGTAGGTACACCCACAGTGCTGTTAGGGAGGGAGTTCCAGGATTTTGTCTGTGTGGTGTAGGTACACCCACAGCGCTGTTAGAGAGGGAGTTCCAGGATTTTGTCCGTGTGGTGTAGGTACACCCACAGTGCTGTTAGGGGGGGAGTTCCAGGAATTTGTCCGTGTGGTGTAGGTACACCCACAGCGCTGTTAGGGATGGAGTTCCAGGATTTTGTCCGTGTGGTGTAGATACACCCACAGCGCTGTTAGGGATGGAGTTCCAGGATTTTGTCCGTGTGGTGTAGGTACAACCACAGCGCTGTTAGGGAGGGAGTTCCAGGATTTTGTCCGTGTGGTGTAGGTACACCCACAGTGCTGTTAGGGAGGGAGTTCCAGGATTGTGTCTGTGTGGTGTAGGTACACCCACAGTGCTGTTAGGGAGGGAGTTCCAGGATTTTGTCCGTGTGGTGTAGGTACACCCACAGTGCTGTTAGGGAGGGAGTTCCAGGATTTTGTCCATGTGGTGTAGGTACACCCACAGTGCTGTTAGGGAGGGAGTTCCAGGATTTTGTCCCCGTGTCGTGTAGGTACACCCACAGCGCTGTTAGGGAGGGAGTTCCAGGATATTGTCCCGTGTGCTGTAGGTACACCCACGGCGCTGTTAGGGAGGGAGTTCCAGGATTTTGTCCGTGTGGTGTAGGTACACCCACAGTGCTGTTAGGGAGGGAGTTCCAGGATTGTGTCTGTGTGGTGTAGGTACACCCACAGTGCTGTTAGGGAGGGAGTTCCAGGATTTTGTCCGTGTGGTGTAGGTACACCCACAGTGCTGTTAGGGAGGGAGTTCCAGGATTTTGTCTGTGCGGTGTAGGTACACCCACAGTGCTGTTAGGGAGGGAGTTCCAGGACTTTGTCCCTGTGGTGTAGGTACACCCACAGTGCTGTTAGGGAGGCAGATCCAGGATTTTGTCTGTGTGGTGTAGGTACACCCACAGCGCTGTTAGGGAGTGAGTTCCAGGATTTTGTCCCTGTGGTGTAGGTACACCCACAGTGCTGTTAGGGAGGGAGTTCCAGGATTTTGTCCGTGTGGTGTAGGTACACCCACAGTGCTGTTAGGGAGGGAGTTCCAGGATTTTGTCCCTGTGGTGTAGGTACACCCACACGCTGTTAGGGAGGGAGTTCCAGGATTTTGTCCGTGTGGTGTAGGTACACCCACAGTGCTGTTAGGGAGGGAGTTCCAGGACTTTGTCCATGTGGAGTAGGTAAACCCACAGTGCTGTTCGGGAGGGAGTTCCAGGATTTTGTCCCTGTGGTGTAGGTACACCCACAGTGCTGTTAGGGAGGGAGTTCCAGGATTTTGTCCCTGTGGTGTAGGTACACCCACGGCACTGTTAGGGAGGGAGTTCCAGGATTTTGTCCGTGTGGTGTAGGTACACCCACAGCGCTGTTAGGGAGGGAGTTCCAGGATTTTGTCCCTGTGGTGTAGGTACACCCACAGCGCTTTAGCGCTGTTAGGGAGGGAGTTCCAGGATTTTGTCCATGTGGTGTAGGTACACCCACAGTGCTGTTAGGGAGGGAGTTCCAGGATTTTGTCCCCGTGTGGTGTAGGTACACCCACAGCGCTGTTAGAGAGGGAGTTCCAGGATTTTGTCCGTGTGGTGTAGGTACACCCACAGCGCTGTTAGGGAGGGTGTTCCAGGATTTTGTCCCCGTGTGGTGTAGGTACACCCACAGCGCTGTTAGGGAGGGAGTTCCAGGATCTTGTCCCGTGTGGTGTAGGTACACCCACAGCGCTGTTAGGGAGGGAGTTCCAGGATTGTGTCTGTGTGGTGTAGGTACACCCACAGTGCTGTTAGGGAGGGAGTTCCAGGATTTTGTCCGTGTGGTGTAGGTACACCCACAGTGCTGTTAGGGAGGGAGTTCCAGGCTTGTGTCCGTGTGGTGTAGGTACACCCACAGTGCTGTTAGGGAGGGAGTTCCAGGATTTTGTCCGTGTGGTGTAGGTACACCCACGGCGCTGTTAGGGAGGGAGTTCCAGGACTTTGTCCCTGTGGTGTAGGTACACCCACAGTGCTGTTAGGGAGGGAGATCCAGGATTTTGTCTGTGTGGTGTAGGTACACCCACGGCGCTGTTAGGGAGGGAGTTCCAGGATTTTGTCCGTGTGGTGTAGGTATACCCACAGCGCTGTTAGGGAGGGAGTTCCAGGATTTTGTCCCTGTGGTGTAGGTACAACCACAGTGCTGTTAGGGAGGGAGTTCCAGGATTTTGTCCGTGTGGTGTAGGTACACCCACAGTGCTGTTAGGGAGGGAGTTCCAGGATTTTGTCCGTGTGGTGTAGGTACACCCACAGTGCTGTTAGGGAGGGAGTTCCAGGAGTTTGTCCGTGTGGTGTAGGTACACCCACAGTGCTGTTAGGGAGGGAGTTCCAGGACTTTGTCCATGTGGAGTAGGTACACCCACAGTGCTGTTCGGGAGGGAGTTCCAGGATTTTGTCCCTGTGGTGTAGGTACACCCACAGTGCTGTTAGGGAGGGAGTTCCAGGATTTTGTCCTTGTGGTGTAGGTACACCCACAGTGCTTTAGGGAGGCAGTTCCAGGATTTTGTCTGTGTGGTGTAGGTACACCCACAGTGCTGTTAGGGAGGGAGTTCTAGGATTTTGTCCCTGTGGTGTAGGTACACCCACGGCGCTGTTAGGGAGGGAGTTCCAGGATTTTGTCCATGTGGTGTAGGTACACCCACAGTGCTGTTAGGGAGGGAGTTCCAGGAATTTGTCCGTGTGGTGTAGGTACACCCACAGCGCTGTTAGGGAGGGAGTTCCAGGATTTTGTCCGTGTGGTGTAGGTACACCTACAGCGCTGTTAGGGATGGAGTTCCAGGATTTTTTCCCCGTGTGGTGTAGGTACACCCACAGCGCTGTTAGGGAGGGAGTTCCAGGATTTTGTCCGTGTGGTGTAGGTACACCCATGGCGCTGCTAGAGAGGGAGTTCCAGGATTTTGTACGTGTGGTGTTGGTACACCCACAGCGCTGTTAGGGAGGGAGTTCCAGGATTTTGGCCCCGTGTGGTGTAGGTACACCCACAGTGCTGTTAGGGAGGGAGTTCCAGGATTTTGTCCGTGTGGTGTAGGTACACCCACAGCGCTGTTAGGGAGGGAGTTCCAGGATTTTGTCCGTGTGGTGTAGGTACACCCACAGCGCTGTTAGGGAGGGAGTTCCAGGATTTTGTCCGTGTGGTGTAGGTACACCCACAGTGCTGTTAGGGAGGGAGTTCCAGGATTTTGTCCGTGTGGTGTAGGTACACCCACAGCGCTGTTAGGGAGGGAGTTCCAGGATTGTGTCTGTGTGGTGTAGGTACACCCACAGTGCTGTTAGGGAGGGTGTTCCAGCATTTTGTCCGTGTGGTGTAGGTACACCCACAGTGCTGTTAGTGAGGGTGTTCCAGGATTTTGTCCGTGTGGTGTAGGTACACCCACGGCGCTGTTAGGGAGGGAGTTCCAGGATTTTGTCCGTGTGGTGTAGGTACACCCACAGTGCTGTTAGGGAGGGAGTTCCAGGATTTTGTCCGTGTGGTGTAGGTACATCCACAGTGCTGTTAGGGAGGGAGTTCCAGGATTTTGTCCGTGTGGTGTAGGTACACCCACAGCGCTGTAAGGGAGGGAGTTCCAGGATTGTGTCCGTGTGGTGTAGGTACATCCACAGTGCTGTTAGGGAGGGAGTTCCAGGATTTTGTCCGTGTGGTGTAGGTACACCCACAGCGCTGTTAGAGAGGGAGTTCCAGGATTTTGTCCATGTGGTGTAGGTACACCCACAGTGCTGTTAGTGAGGGTGTTCCAGGATTTTGTCCGTGTGGTGTAGGTACACCCACGGCGCTGTTAGGGAGGGAGTTCCAGGATTTTGTCCGTGTGGTGTAGGTACACCCACAGTGCTGTTAGGGAGGGAGTTCCAGGATTGTGTCCGTGTGGTGTAGGTAAACCCACAGTGCTGTTAGTGAGGGAGTTCCATGATTGTGTCTGTGTGGTGTAGGTACACCCACAGTGCTGTTAGGGAGGGAGTTCCAGGATCTTGTCTGTGCGGTGTAGGTACACCCACAGCGCTGTTAGGGAGGGAGTTCCAGGACTTTGTCCCTGCGGTGTAGGTACACCCACAGTGCTGTTAGGGAGGGAGTTCCAGGATTGTGTCTGTGTGGTGTAGGTACACCCACAGCGCTGTTAGAGAGGGAGTTCCAGGATTTTGTCCGTGTGGTGTAGGTACACCCACAGTGCTGTTAGGGGGGGAGTTCCAGGAATTTGTCCGTGTGGTGTAGGTACACCCACAGCGCTGTTAGGGATGGAGTTCCAGGATTTTGTCCGTGTGGTGTAGATACACCCACAGCGCTGTTAGGGATGGAGTTCCAGGATTTTGTCCGTGTGGTGTAGGTACAACCACAGCGCTGTTAGGGAGGGAGTTCCAGGATTTTGTCCGTGTGGTGTAGGTACACCCACAGTGCTGTTAGGGAGGGAGTTCCAGGATTGTGTCTGTGTGGTGTAGGTACACCCACAGTGCTGTTAGGGAGGGAGTTCCAGGATTTTGTCCCTGTGGTGTAGGTACACCCACAGTGCTGTTAGGGAGGGAGTTCCAGGATTTTGTCCATGTGGTGTAGGTACACCCACAGTGCTGTTAGGGAGGGAGTTCCAGGATTTTGTCCCCGTGTCGTGTAGGTACACCCACAGCGCTGTTAGGGAGGGAGTTCCAGGATATTGTCCCGTGTGCTGTAGGTACACCCACGGCGCTGTTAGGGAGGGAGTTCCAGGATTTTGTCCGTGTGGTGTAGGTACACCCACAGTGCTGTTAGGGAGGGAGTTCCAGGATTGTGTCTGTGTGGTGTAGGTACACCCACAGTGCTGTTAGGGAGGGAGTTCCAGGATTTTGTCCGTGTGGTGTAGGTACACACACAGTGCTGTTAGGGAGGGAGTTCCAGGATTTTGTCTGTGCGGTGTAGGTACACCCACAGTGCTGTTAGGGAGGGAGTTCCAGGACTTTGTCCCTGTGGTGTAGGTACACCCACAGTGCTGTTAGGGAGGGAGATCCAGGATTTTGTCTGTGTGGTGTAGGTACACCCACAGCGCTGTTAGGGAGTGAGTTCCAGGATTTTGTCCCTGTGGTGTAGGTACACCCACAGTGCTGTTAGGGAGGGAGTTCCAGGATTTTGTCCGTGTGGTGTAGGTACACCCACAGTGCTGTTAGGGAGGGAGTTCCAGGATTTTGTCCCTGTGGTGTAGGTACACCCACACGCTGTTAGGGAGGGAGTTCCAGGATTTTGTCCGTGTGGTGTAGGTACACCCACAGTGCGGTTAGGGAGGGAGTTCCAGGAGTTTGTCCGTGTGGTGTAGGTACACCCACAGTGCTGTTAGGGAGGGAGTTCCAGGACTTTGTCCATGTGGAGTAGGTAAACCCACAGTGCTGTTCGGGAGGGAGTTCCAGGATTTTGTCCCTGTGGTGTAGGTACACCCACAGTGCTGTTAGGGAGGGAGTTCCAGGATTTTGTCCCTGTGGTGTAGGTACACCCACGGCACTGTTAGGGAGGGAGTTCCAGGATTTTGTCCGTGTGGTGTAGGTACACCCACAGCGCTGTTAGGGAGGGAGTTCCAGGATTTTGTCCCTGTGGTGTAGGTACACCCACAGCGCTTTAGCGCTGTTAGGGAGGGAGTTCCAGGATTTTGTCCATGTGGTGTAGGTACACCCACAGTGCTGTTAGGGAGGGAGTTCCAGGATTTTGTCCCCGTGTGGTGTAGGTACACCCACAGCGCTGTTAGAGAGGGAGTTCCAGGATTTTGTCCGTGTGGTGTAGGTACACCCACAGCGCTGTTAGGGAGGGTGTTCCAGGATTTTGTCCCCGTGTGGTGTAGGTACACCCACAGCGCTGTTAGGGAGGGAGTTCCAGGATCTTGTCCCGTGTGGTGTAGGTACACCCACAGCGCTGTTAGGGAGGGAGTTCCAGGATTGTGTCTGTGTGGTGTAGGTACACCCACAGCGCTGTTAGGGAGGGAGTTCCAGGATTTTGTCCCTGTGGTGTAGGTACACCCACAGTGCTGTTTGGGAGGGAGTTCCAGGATTTTGTCCCGTGTGGTGTAGGTACACCCACAGTGCTGTTAGGGAGGGAGTTCCAGGATTTTGTCCGTGTGGTGTAGGTACACCCACAGTGCTGTTAGGGAGGGAGTTCCAGGCTTGTGTCCGTGTGGTGTAGGTACACCCACAGTGCTGTTAGGGAGGGAGTTCCAGGATTTTGTCCGTGTGGTGTAGGTACACCCACGGCGCTGTTAGGGAGGGAGTTCCAGGACTTTGTCCCTGTGGTGTAGGTACACCCACAGTGCTGTTAGGGAGGGAGATCCAGGATTTTGTCTGTGTGGTGTAGGTACACCCACGGCGCTGTTAGGGAGGGAGTTCCAGGATTTTGTCCGTGTGGTGTAGGTACACCCACAGTGCTGTTAGGGAGGGAGTTCCAGGATTTTGTCCCTGTGGTGTAGGTACAACCACAGTGCTGTTAGGGAGGGAGTTCCAGGATTTTGTCCGTGTGGTGTAGGTACACCCACAGTGCTGTTAGGGAGGGAGTTCCAGGATTTTGTCCGTGTGGTGTAGGTACACCCACAGTGCTGTTAGGGAGGGAGTTCCAGGAGTTTGTCCGTGTGGTGTAGGTACACCCACAGTGCTGTTAGGGAGGGAGTTCCAGGACTTTGTCCATGTGGAGTAGGTACACCCACAGTGCTGTTCGGGAGGGAGTTCCAGGATTTTGTCCCTGTGGTGTAGGTACACCCACAGTGCTGTTAGGGAGGGAGTTCCAGGATTTTGTCCTTGTGGTGTAGGTACACCCACATTGCTTTAGGGAGGCAGTTCCAGGATTTTGTCTGTGTGGTGTAGGTACACCCACAGTGCTGTTAGGGAGGGAGTTCTAGGATTTTGTCCCTGTGGTGTAGGTACACCCACGGCGCTGTTAGGGAGGGAGTTCCAGGATTTTGTCCGTGTGGTGTAGGTACACCCACAGCGCTGTTAGGGAGGGAGTTCCAGGATTTTGTCCCTGTGGTGTAGGTACACCCACAGCGCTGTAGCGCTGTTAGGGAGGGAGTTCCAGGATTTTGTCCATGTGGTGTAGGTACACCCACAGTGCTGTTAGGGAGGGAGTTCCAGGAATTTGTCCGTGTGGTGTAGGTACACCCACAGCGCTGTTAGGGAGGGAGTTCCAGGATTTTGTCCGTGTGGTGTAGGTACACCTACAGCGCTGTTAGGGATGGAGTTCCAGGATTTTTTCCCCGTGTGGTGTAGGTACACCCACAGCGCTGTTAGGGAGGGAGTTCCAGGATTTTGTCCGTGTGGTGTAGGTACACCCATGGCGCTGCTAGAGAGGGAGTTCCAGGATTTTGTACGTGTGGTGTTGGTACACCCACAGCGCTGTTAGGGAGGGAGTTCCAGGATTTTGGCCCCGTGTGGTGTAGGTACACCCACAATGCTGTTAGGGAGGGAGTTCCAGGATTTTGTCCGTGTGGTGTAGGTACACCCACAGCGCTGTTAGGGAGGGAGTTCCAGGAATTTGTCCGTGTGGTGTAGGTACACCCACAGCGCTGTTAGGGAGGGAGTTCCAGGATTTTGTCCGTGTGGTGTAGGTACACCCACAGCGCTGTTAGGGAGGGAGTTCCAGGATTTTGTTCGTGTGGTGTAGGTACACCCACAGTGCTGTTAGGGAGCGAGTTCCAGGATATTGTCCGTGTGGTGTAGGTACACCCACGGCGCTGTTAGGGAGTGAGTTCCAGGATTTTGTCCGTGTGGTGTAGGTACACCCACAGTGCTGTTAGGGAGGGAGTTCCAGGATTTTGTCCGTGTGGTGTAGGTACACCCACAGTGCTGTTAGGGAGGAAGTTCCAGGATTTTGTCCGTGTGGTGTAGGTACACCCACAGTGCTGTTAGGGAGGGAGTTCCAGGATTTTGTCCGTGTGGTGTAGGTACACCCACAGCGCTGTTAGGGAGGGTGTTCCAGGATTTTGTCCCCGTGTGGTGTAGGTACACCCACAGTGCTGTTAGGGAGGGTTTTCCAGGATTTTGTCCCTGTTGTGTAGGTACACCCACGGCGCTGTTAGGGAGGGAGTTCCAGGATTTTGTCCATGTGGTGTAGGTACACCCACAGTGCTGTTTGGGAGGGAGTTCCAGGATTGTGTCTGTGTGGTGTAGGTACACCCACAGTGCTGTTAGGGAGGGAGTTCCAGGATTTTGTCCGTGTGGTGTAGGTACACCCACAGTGCTGTTAGGGAGGGAGTTCCAGGACTTTGTCCCGTGTGGTGTAGGTACACCCACAGTGCTGTTAGGGAGGGAGATCCAGGATTTTGTCTGTGTGGTGTAGGTACTCCCACGGCGCTGTTAGGGAGGGAGTTCCAGGATTTTGTCCGTGTGGTGTAGGTACACCCACAGCGCTGTTAGGGAGGCAGTTCCAGGATTTTGTCACTGTGGTGTAGGTACACCCACAGTGCTGTTAGGGAGGGAGTTCCAGGATATTGTCCGTGTGGTGTAGGTACACCCACAGTGCTGTTAGGGAGGGAGTTCCAGGATTTTGTCCGTGTGGTGTAGGTACACCCACAGTGCTGTTAGGGAGGGAGTTCCAGGAGTTTGTCCGTGTGGTGTAGGTTCACCCACAGTGCTGTTAGGGAGGGAGTTCCAGGACTTTGTCCATGTGGAGTAGGTACACCCACAGTGCTGTTCGGGAGGGAGTTCCAGGATTTTGTCCCTGTGGTGTAGGTACACCCACAGTGCTGTTAGGGAGGGAGTTCCAGGATTTTGTCCCTGTGGTGTAGGTACACCCACGGCGCTGTTAGGGAGGGAGTTCCAGGATTTTGTCCGTGTGGTGTAGGTACACCCACAGCGCTGTTAGGGAGGGAGTTCCAGGATTTTGTCCCTGTGGTGTAGGTACACCCACAGCGCTGTAGCGCTGTTAGGGAGGGAGTTCCAGGATTTTGTCCATGTGGTGTAGGTACACCCACAGTGCTGTTAGTGAGGGAGCTCCAGGAATTTGTCCGTGTGGTGTAGGTACACCCACAGCGCTGTTAGGGAGGGAGTTCCAGGGTTTTGTCCGTGTGGTGTAGGTACACCCACAGCGCTGTTAGGGAGGGAGTTCCAGGATTTTTTCCCCGTGTGGTGTAGGTACACCCACAGCGCTGTTAGGGAGGGAGTTCCAGGATTTTGTCCGTGTGGTGTAGGTACACCCATGGCGCTGCTAGAGAGGGAGTTCCAGGATTTTGTCCGTGTGGTGTAGGTACACCGACAGCGCTGTTAGGGAGGGAGTTCCAGGATTTTGGCCCCGTGTGGTGTAGGTACACCCACAGTGCTGTTAGGGAGGGAATTCCAGGATTGTGTCCGTGTGGTGTAGGTACACCCACAGTGCTGTTAGGGAGGGAGATCCAGGATTTTGTCCGTGTGGTGTAGGTACACCCACAGCGCTGTTAGGGAGGGAGTTCCAGGATTTTGTCCGTGTGGTGTAGGTACACCCACAGCGCTGTTAGGGAGGGAGTTCCAGGATTTTGTCCGTGTGGTGTAGGTACACCCACAGTGCTGTTAGGGAGGGAGTTCCAGTATTTTGTCCCGTGTGGTGTAGGTACACCCACAGTGCTGTTAGGGAGGGAGTTCCAGGATTTTGTCCCTGTGGTGTAGGTACACCCACAGCGCTGTTAGGGAGGGAGTTCCAGGATTTTGTTCGTGTGGTGTAGGTACACCCACAGTGCTGTTAGGGAGCGAGTTCCAGGATATTGTCCGTGTGGTGTAGCTACACCCACGGCGCTGTTAGGGAGTGAGTTCCAGGATTTTGTCCGTGTGGTGTAGGTACACCCACAGTGCTGTTAGGGAGGGAGTTCCAGGATTTTGTCCGTGTGGTGTAGGTACACCCACAGTGCTGTTAGGGAGGGAGTTCCAGGATTTTGTCCGTGTGGTGTAGGTACACCCACAGCGCTGTTAGGGAGGGTGTTCCAGGATTTTGTCCCCGTGTGGTGTAGGTACACCCACAGTGCTGTTAGGGAGGGTGTTCCAGGATTTTGTCCCTGTTGTGTAGGTACACCCACGGCGCTGTTAGGGAGGGAGTTCCAGGATTTTGTCCGTGTGGTGTAGGTACACCCACAGTGCTGTTAGGGAGGGAGTTCCAGGATTTTGTCCGTGTGGTGTAGGTACACCCACAGTGCTGTTAGGGAGGGAGTTCCAGGACTTTGTCCCTGTGGTGTAGGTACACCCACAGTGCTGTTAGGGAGGGAGTTCCAGGACTTTGTCCCTGTGGTGTAGGTACACCCACAGCGCTGTTAGGGAGGGAGTTCCAGGATTTTGTGCCTCTGGTGTAGGTACACCCATAGTGCTGTTAGGGAGGGGAGTTCCAGGATTTTGTCCGTGTGGTGTAGGTTCACCCACAGTGCTGTTAGGGAGGGAGTTCCAGGATTTTGTCCGTGTGGTGTAGGTACACCCACAGTGCTGTTAGGGAGGGAGTTCCAGGATATTGTCCCCGTGTGGTGTAGGTACACCCACAGTGCTGTTAGGGAGGGAGTTCCAGGATTTTGTCCCGTGTGGTGTAGGTACACCCACAATGCTGTTAGGGAGGGAGTTCCAGGATTTTCTCCGTGTGGTGTAGGTACATCCACAGCGCTGTTAGGGAGGGAGTTCCAGGATTGTGTCTGTGTGGTGTAGGTACACCCACAGTGCTGTTAGGGAGGGTGTTCCAGCATTTTGTCCGTGTGGTGTAGGTACACCCACAGTGCTGTTAGTGAGGGTGTTCCAGGATTTTGTCCGTGTGGTGTAGGTACACCCACGGCGCTGTTAGGGAGGGAGTTCCAGGATTTTGTCCGTGTGGTGTAGGTACACCCACAGTGCTGTTAGGGAGGGAGTTCCAGGATTTTGTCCGTGTGGTGTAGGTACATCCACAGTGCTGTTAGGGAGGGAGTTCCAGGATTTTGTCCGTGTGGTGAAGGTACACCCACAGCGCTGTTAGGGAGGGAGTTCCAGGATTGTGTCCGTGTGGTGTAGGTACATCCACAGTGCTGTTAGGGAGGGAGTTCCAGGATTTTGTCCGTGTGGTGTAGGTACACCCACAGCGCTGTTAGAGAGGGAGTTCCAGGATTTTGTCCATGTGGTGTAGGTACACCCACAGTGCTGTTAGTGAGGGTGTTCCAGGATTTTGTCCGTGTGGTGTAGGTACACCCACGGCGCTGTTAGGGAGGGAGTTCCAGGATTTTGTCCGTGTGGTGTAGGTACACCCACAGTGCTGTTAGGGAGGGAGTTCCAGGATTGTGTCCGTGTGGTGTAGGTAAACCCACAGTGCTGTTAGTGAGGGAGTTCCATGATTGTGTCTGTGTGGTGTAGGTACACCCACAGTGCTGTTAGGGAGGGTTTTCCAGGATCTTGTCTGTGCGGTGTAGGTACACCCACAGCGCTGTTAGGGAGGGAGTTCCAGGACTTTGTCCCTGCGGTGTAGGTACACCCACAGTGCTGTTAGGGAGGGAGTTCCAGGATTTTGTCTGTGTGGTGTAGGTACACCCACAGCGCTGTTAGAGAGGGAGTTCCAGGATTTTGTCCGTGTGGTGTAGGTACACCCACAGTGCTGTTAGGGGGGGAGTTCCAGGAATTTGTCCGTGTGGTGTAGGTACACCCACAGCGCTGTTAGGGATGGAGTTCCAGGATTTTGTCCGTGTGGTGTAGATACACCCACAGCGCTGTTAGGGATGGAGTTCCAGGATTTTGTCCGTGTGGTGTAGGTACAACCACAGCGCTGTTAGGGAGGGAGTTCCAGGATTTTGTCCGTGTGGTGTAGGTACACCCACAGTGCTGTTAGGGAGGGAGTTCCAGGATTGTGTCTGTGTGGTGTAGGTACACCCACAGTGCTGTTAGGGAGGGAGTTCCAGGATTTTGTCCGTGTGGTGTAGGTACACCCACAGTGCTGTTAGGGAGGGAGTTCCAGGATTTTGTCCATGTGGTGTAGGTACACCCACAGTGCTGTTAGGGAGGGAGTTCCAGGATTTTGTCCCCGTGTCGTGTAGGTACACCCACAGCGCTGTTAGGGAGGGAGTTCCAGGATATTGTCCCGTGTGCTGTAGGTACACCCACGGCGCTGTTAGGGAGGGAGTTCCAGGATTTTGTCCGTGTGGTGTAGGTACACCCACAGTGCTGTTAGGGAGGGAGTTCCAGGATTGTGTCTGTGTGGTGTAGGTACACCCACAGTGCTGTTAGGGAGGGAGTTCCAGGATTTTGTCCGTGTGGTGTAGGTACACCCACAGTGCTGTTAGGGAGGGAGTTCCAGGATTTTGTCTGTGCGGTGTAGGTACACCCACAGTGCTGTTAGGGAGGGAGTTCCAGGACTTTGTCCCTGTGGTGTAGGTACACCCACAGTGCTGTTAGGGAGGGAGATCCAGGATTTTGTCTGTGTGGTGTAGGTACACCCACAGCGCTGTTAGGGAGTGAGTTCCAGGATTTTGTCCCTGTGGTGTAGGTACACCCACAGTGCTGTTAGGGAGGGAGTTCCAGGATTTTGCCCGTGTGGTGTAGGTACACCCACAGTGCTGTTAGGGAGGGAGTTCCAGGATTTTGTCCCTGTGGTGTAGGTACACCCACACGCTGTTAGGGAGGGAGTTCCAGGATTTTGTCCGTGTGGTGTAGGTACACCCACAGTGCGGTTAGGGAGGGAGTTCCAGGAGTTTGTCCGTGTGGTGTAGGTACACCCACAGTGCTGTTAGGGAGGGAGTTCCAGGACTTTGTCCATGTGGAGTAGGTAAACCCACAGTGCTGTTAGGGAGGGTGTTCCAGGATTTTGTCCCCGTGTGGTGTAGGTACACCCACAGCGCTGTTAGGGAGGGAGTTCCAGGATCTTGTCCCGTGTGGTGTAGGTACACCCACAGCGCTGTTAGGGAGGGAGTTCCAGGATTGTGTCTGTGTGGTGTAGGTACACCCACAGTGCTGTTAGGGAGGGAGTTCCAGGATTTTGTCCGTGTGGTGTAGGTACACCCACAGTGCTGTTAGGGAGGGAGTTCCAGGCTTGTGTCCGTGTGGTGTAGGTACACCCACAGTGCTGTTAGGGAGGGAGTTCCAGGATTTTGTCCGTGTGGTGTAGGTACACCCACGGCGCTGTTAGGGAGGGAGTTCCAGGACTTTGTCCCTGTGGTGTAGGTACACCCACAGTGCTGTTAGGGAGGGAGATCCAGGATTTTGTCTGTGTGGTGTAGGTACACCCACGGCGCTGTTAGGGAGGGAGTTCCAGGATTTTGTCCGTGTGGTGTAGGTATACCCACAGCGCTGTTAGGGAGGGAGTTCCAGGATTTTGTCCCTGTGGTGTAGGTACAACCACAGTGCTGTTAGGGAGGGAGTTCCAGGATTTTGTCCGTGTGGTGTAGGTACACCCACAGTGCTGTTAGGGAGGGAGTTCCAGGATTTTGTCCGTGTGGTGTAGGTACACCCACAGTGCTGTTAGGGAGGGAGTTCCAGGAGTTTGTCCGTGTGGTGTAGGTACACCCACAGTGCTGTTAGGGAGGGAGTTCCAGGACTTTGTCCATGTGGAGTAGGTACACCCACAGTGCTGTTCGGGAGGGAGTTCCAGGATTTTGTCCCTGTGGTGTAGGTACACCCACAGTGCTGTTAGGGAGGGAGTTCCAGGATTTTGTCCTTGTGGTGTAGGTACACCCACAGTGCTTTAGGGAGGCAGTTCCAGGATTTTGTCCCTGTGGTGTAGGTACACCCACAGTGCTGTTAGGGAGGGAGTTCTAGGATTTTGTCCCTGTGGTGTAGGTACACCCACGGCGCTGTTAGGGAGGGAGTTCCAGGATTTTGTCCGTGTGGTGTAGGTACACCCACAGCGCTGTTAGGGAGGGAGTTCCAGGATTTTGTCCCTGTGGTGTAGGTACATCCACAGCGCTGTAGCGCTGTTAGGGAGGGAGTTCCAGGATTTTGTCCATGTGGTGTAGGTACACCCACAGTGCTGTTAGGGAGGGAGTTCCAGGAATTTGTCCGTGTGGTGTAGGTACACCCACAGCGCTGTTAGGGAGGGAGTTCCAGGATTTTGTCCGTGTGGTGTAGGTACACCTACAGCGCTGTTAGGGATGGAGTTCCAGGATTTTTTCCCCGTGTGGTGTAGGTACACCCACAGCGCTGTTAGGGAGGGAGTTCCAGGATTTTGTCCGTGTGGTGTAGGTACACCCATGGCGCTGCTAGAGAGGGAGTTCCAGGATTTTGTACGTGTGGTGTTGGTACACCCACAGCGCTGTTAGGGAGGGAGTTCCAGGATTTTGGCCCCGTGTGGTGTAGGTACACCCACAGTGCTGTTAGGGAGGGAGTTCCAGGATTTTGTCCGTGTGGTGTAGGTACACCCACAGCGCTGTTAGGGAGGGAGTTCCAGGATTTTGTCCGTGTGGTGTAGGTACACCCACAGCGCTGTTAGGGAGGGAGTTCCAGGATTTTGTCCGTGTGGTGTAGGTACACCCACAGCGCTGTTAGGGAGGGAGTTCCAGGATTTTGTTCGTGTGGTGTAGGTACACCCACAGTGCTGTTAGGGAGCGAGTTCCAGGATATTGTCCGTGTGGTGTAGGTACACCCACGGCGCTGTTAGGGAGTGAGTTCCAGGACTTTGTCCGTGTGGTGTAGGTACACCCACAGTGCTGTTAGGGAGGGAGTTCCAGGATTTTGTCCGTGTGGTGTAGGTACACCCACAGTGCTGTTAGGGAGGAAGTTCCAGGATTTTGTCCGTGTGGTGTAGGTACACCCACAGTGCTGTTAGGGAGGGAGTTCCAGGATTTTGTCCGTGTGGTGTAGGTACACGCACAGCGCTGTTAGGGAGGGTGTTCCAGGATTTTGTCCCCGTGTGGTGTAGGTACACCCACAGTGCTGTTAGGGAGGGTTTTCCAGAATTTTGTCCCTGTTGTGTAGGTACACCCACGGCGCTGTTAGGGAGGGAGTTCCAGGATTTTGTCCATGTGGTGTAGGTACACCCACAGTGCTGTTTGGGAGGGAGTTCCAGGATTGTGTCTGTGTGGTGTAGGTACACCCACAGTGCTGTTAGGGAGGGAGTTCCAGGATTTTGTCCGTGTGGTGTAGGTACACCCACAGTGCTGTTAGGGAGGGAGTTCCAGGACTTTGTCCCGTGTGGTGTAGGTACACCCACAGTGCTGTTAGGGAGGGAGATCCAGCATTTTGTCTGTGTGGTGTAGGTACTCCCACGGCGCTGTTAGGGAGGGAGTTCCAGGATTTTGTCCGTGTGGTGTAGGTACACCCACAGCGCTGTTAGGGAGGCAGTTCCAGGATTTTGTCCCTGTGGTGTAGGTACACCCACAGTGCTGTTAGGGAGGGAGTTCCAGGATATTGTCCGTGTGGTGTAGTTACACCCACAGTGCTGTTAGGGAGGGAGTTCCAGGATTTTGTCCGTGTGGTGTAGGTACACCCACAGTGCTGTTAGGGAGGGAGTTCCAGGAGTTTGTCCGTGTGGTGTAGGTTCACCCACAGTGCTGTTAGGGAGGGAGTTCCAGGACTTTGTCCATGTGGAGTAGGTACACCCACAGTGCTGTTCGGGAGGGAGTTCCAGGATTTTGTCCCTGTGGTGTAGGTACACCCACAGTGCTGTTAGGGAGGGAGTTCCAGGATTTTGTCCCTGTGGTGTAGGTACACCCACGGCGCTGTTAGGGAGGGAGTTCCAGGATTTTGTCCGTGTGGTGTAGGTACACCCACAGCGCTGTTAGGGAGGGAGTTCCAGGATTTTGTCCCTGTGGTGTAGGTACACCCACAGCGCTGTAGCGCTGTTAGGGAGGGAGTTCCAGGATTTTGTCCATGTGGTGTAGGTACACCCACAGTGCTGTTAGTGAGGGAGTTCCAGGAATTTGTCCGTGTGGTGTAGGTACACCCACAGCGCTGTTAGGGAGGGAGTTCCAGGGTTTTGTCCGTGTGGTGTAGGTACACCCACAGCGCTGTTAGGGAGGAGTTCCAGGATTTTTTCCCCGTGTGGTGTAGGTACACCCACAGCGCTGTTAGGGAGGGAGTTCCAGGATTTTTGTCCGTGTGGTGTAGGTACACCCATGGCGCTGCTAGAGAGGGAGTTCCAGGATTTTGTCCGTGTGGTGTAGGTACACCGACAGCGCTGTTAGGGAGGGAGTTCCAGGATTTTGGCCCCGTGTGGTGTAGGTACACCCACAGTGCTGTTAGGGAGGGAATTCCAGGATTGTGTCCGTGTGGTGTAGGTACACCCACAGTGCTGTTAGGGAGGGAGATCCAGGATTTTGTCCGTGTGGTGTAGGTACACCCACAGCGCTGTTAGGGAGGGAGTTCCAGGATTTTGTCCGTGTGGTGTAGGTACACCCACAGCGCTGTTAGGGAGGGAGTTCCAGGATTTTGTCCGTGTGGTGTAGGTATACCCACAGTGCTGTTAGAGAGGGAGTTCCAGTATTTTGTCCCGTGTGGTGTAGGTACACCCACAGTGCTGTTAGGGAGGGAGTTCCAGTATTTTGTCCCGTGTGGTGTAGGTACACCCACAGTGCTGTTAGGGAGGGAGTTCCAGGATTTTGTCCCTGTGGTGTAGGTACACCCACAGCGCTGTTAGGGAGGGAGTTCCAGGATTTTGTTCGTGTGGTGTAGGTACACCCACAGTGCTGTTAGGGAGCGAGTTCCAGGATATTGTCCGTGTGGTGTAGCTACACCCACGGCGCTGTTAGGGAGTGAGTTCCAGGATTTTGTCCGTGTGGTGTAGGTACACCCACAGTGCTGTTAGGGAGGGAGTTCCAGGATTTTGTCCGTGTGGTGTAGGTACACCCACAGTGCTGTTAGGGAGGAAGTTCCAGGATTTTGTCCGTGTGGTGTAGGTACACCCACAGTGCTGTTAGGGAGGGAGTTCCAGGATTTTGTCCGTGTGGTGTAGGTACACCCACAGCGCTGTTAGGGAGGGTGTTCCAGGATTTTGTCCCCGTGTGGTGTAGGTACACCCACAGTGCTGTTAGGGAGGGTGTTCCAGGATTTTGTCCCTGTTGTGTAGGTACACCCACGGCGCTGTTAGGGAGGGAGTTCCAGGATTTTGTCCGTGTGGTGTAGGTTCACCCACAGTGCTGTTAGGGAGGGAGTTCCAGGATTTTGTCCGTGTGGTGTAGGTACACCCACAGTGCTGTTAGGGAGGGAGTTCCAGGATATTGTCCCCGTGTGGTGTAGGTACACCCACAGTGCTGTTAGGGAGGGAGTTCCAGGATTTTGTCCCGTGTGGTGTAGGTACACCCACAATGCTGTTAGGGAGGGAGTTCCAGGATTTTCTCCGTGTGGTGTAGGTACATCCACAGCGCTGTTAGGGAGGGAGTTCCAGGATTGTGTCTGTGTGGTGTAGGTACACCCACAGTGCTGTTAGTGAGGGTGTTCCAGGATTTTGTCCGTGTGGTGTAGGTACACCCACGGCGCTGTTAGGGAGGGAGTTCCAGGATTTTGTCCGTGTGGTGTAGGTACACCCACAGTGCTGTTAGGGAGGGAGTTCCAGGAATTTGTCCGTGTGGTGTAGGTACATCCACAGTGCTGTTAGGGAGGGAGTTCCAGGATTTTGTCCGTGTGGTGAAGGTACACCCACAGCGCTGTTAGGGAGGGAGTTCCAGGATTGTGTCCGTGTGGTGTAGGTACATCCACAGTGCTGTTAGGGAGGGAGTTCCAGGATTTTGTCCGTGTGGTGTAGGTACACCCACAGCGCTGTTAGAGAGGGAGTTCCAGGATTTTGTCCATGTGGTGTAGGTACACCCACAGTGCTGTTAGTGAGGGTGTTCCAGGATTTTGTCCGTGTGGTGTAGGTACACCCACGGCGCTGTTAGGGAGGGAGTTCCAGGATTTTGTCCGTGTGGTGTAGGTACACCCACAGTGCTGTTAGGGAGGGAGTTCCAGGATTGTGTCCGTGTGGTGTAGGTAAACCCACAGTGCTGTTAGTGAGGGAGTTCCATGATTGTGTCTGTGTGGTGTAGGTACACCCACAGTGCTGTTAGGGAGGGAGTTCCAGGATCTTGTCTGTGCGGTGTAGGTACACCCACAGCGCTGTTAGGGAGGGAGTTCCAGGACTTTGTCCCTGCGGTGTAGGTACACCCACAGTGCTGTTAGGGAGGGAGTTCCAGGATTTTGTCTGTGTGGTGTAGGTACACCCACAGCGCTGTTAGAGAGGGAGTTCCAGGATTTTGTCCGTGTGGTGTAGGTACACCCACAGTGCTGTTAGGGGGGGAGTTCCAGGAATTTGTCCGTGTGGTGTAGGTACACCCACAGCGCTGTTAGGGATGGAGTTCCAGGATTTTGTCCGTGTGGTGTAGATACACCCACAGCGCTGTTAGGGATGGAGTTCCAGGATTTTGTCCGTGTGGTGTAGGTACAACCACAGCGCTGTTAGGGAGGGAGTTCCAGGATTTTGTCCGTGTGGTGTAGGTACACCCACAGTGCTGTTAGGGAGGGAGTTCCAGGATTGTGTCTGTGTGGTGTAGGTACACCCACAGTGCTGTTAGGGAGGGAGTTCCAGGATTTTGTCCGTGTGGTGTAGGTACACCCACAGTGCTGTTAGGGAGGGAGTTCCAGGATTTTGTCCATGTGGTGTAGGTACACCCACAGTGCTGTTAGGGAGGGAGTTCCAGGATTTTGTCCCCGTGTCGTGTAGGTACACCCACAGCGCTGTTAGGGAGGGAGTTCCAGGATATTGTCCCGTGTGCTGTAGGTACACCCACGGCGCTGTTAGGGAGGGAGTTCCAGGATTTTGTCCGTGTGGTGTAGGTACACCCACAGTGCTGTTAGGGAGGGAGTTCCAGGATTGTGTCTGTGTGGTGTAGGTACACCCACAGTGCTGTTAGGGAGGGAGTTCCAGGATTTTGTCCGTGTGGTGTAGGTACACCCACAGTGCTGTTAGGGAGGGAGTTCCAGGATTTTGTCTGTGCGGTGTAGGTACACCCACAGTGCTGTTAGGGAGGGAGTTCCAGGACTTTGTCCCTGTGGTGTAGGTACACCCACAGTGCTGTTAGGGAGGGAGATCCAGGATTTTGTCTGTGTGGTGTAGGTACACCCACAGCGCTGTTAGGGAGTGAGTTCCAGGATTTTGTCCCTGTGGTGTAGGTACACCCACAGTGCTGTTAGGGAGGGAGTTCCAGGATTTTGTCCGTGTGGTGTAGGTACACCCACAGTGCTGTTAGGGAGGGAGTTCCAGGATTTTGTCCCTGTGGTGTAGGTACACCCACACGCTGTTAGGGAGGGAGTTCCAGGATTTTGTCCGTGTGGTGTAGGTACACCCACAGTGCGGTTAGGGAGGGAGTTCCAGGAGTTTGTCCGTGTGGTGTAGGTACACCCACAGTGCTGTTAGGGAGGGAGTTCCAGGACTTTGTCCATGTGGAGTAGGTAAACCCACAGTGCTGTTAGGGAGGGTGTTCCAGGATTTTGTCCCCGTGTGGTGTAGGTACACCCACAGCGCTGTTAGGGAGGGAGTTCCAGGATCTTGTCCCGTGTGGTGTAGGTACACCCACAGCGCTGTTAGGGAGGGAGTTCCAGGATTGTGTCTGTGTGGTGTAGGTACACCCACAGTGCTGTTAGGGAGGGAGTTCCAGGATTTTGTCCGTGTGGTGTAGGTACACCCACAGTGCTGTTAGGGAGGGAGTTCCAGGCTTGTGTCCGTGTGGTGTAGGTACACCCACAGTGCTGTTAGGGAGGGAGTTCCAGGATTTTGTCCGTGTGGTGTAGGTACACCCACGGCGCTGTTAGGGAGGGAGTTCCAGGACTTTGTCCCTGTGGTGTAGGTACACCCACAGTGCTGTTAGGGAGGGAGATCCAGGATTTTGTCTGTGTGGTGTAGGTACACCCACGGCGCTGTTAGGGAGGGAGTTCCAGGATTTTGTCCGTGTGGTGTAGGTATACCCACAGCGCTGTTAGGGAGGGAGTTCCAGGATTTTGTCCCTGTGGTGTAGGTACAACCACAGTGCTGTTAGGGAGGGAGTTCCAGGATTTTGTCCGTGTGGTGTAGGTACACCCACAGTGCTGTTAGGGAGGGAGTTCCAGGATTTTGTCCGTGTGGTGTAGGTACACCCACAGTGCTGTTAGGGAGGGAGTTCCAGGAGTTTGTCCGTGTGGTGTAGGTACACCCACAGTGCTGTTAGGGAGGGAGTTCCAGGACTTTGTCCATGTGGAGTAGGTACACCCACAGTGCTGTTCGGGAGGGAGTTCCAGGATTTTGTCCCTGTGGTGTAGGTACACCCACAGTGCTGTTAGGGAGGGAGTTCCAGGATTTTGTCCTTGTGGTGTAGGTACACCCACAGTGCTTTAGGGAGGCAGTTCCAGGATTTTGTCCCTGTGGTGTAGGTACACCCACAGTGCTGTTAGGGAGGGAGTTCTAGGATTTTGTCCCTGTGGTGTAGGTACACCCACGGCGCTGTTAGGGAGGGAGTTCCAGGATTTTGTCCGTGTGGTGTAGGTACACCCACAGCGCTGTTAGGGAGGGAGTTCCAGGATTTTGTCCCTGTGGTGTAGGTACACCCACAGCGCTGTAGCGCTGTTAGGGAGGGAGTTCCAGGATTTTGTCCATGTGGTGTAGGTACACCCACAGTGCTGTTAGGGAGGGAGTTCCAGGAATTTGTCCGTGTGGTGTAGGTACACCCACAGCGCTGTTAGGGAGGGAGTTCCAGGATTTTGTCCGTGTGGTGTAGGTACACCCTACAGCGCTGTTAGGGATGGAGTTCCAGGATTTTTTCCCCGTGTGGTGTAGGTACACCCACAGCGCTGTTAGGGAGGGAGTTCCAGGATTTTGTCCGTGTGGTGTAGGTACACCCATGGCGCTGCTAGAGAGGGAGTTCCAGGATTTTGTACGTGTGGTGTTGGTACACCCACAGCGCTGTTAGGGAGGGAGTTCCAGGATTTTGGCCCCGTGTGGTGTAGGTACACCCACAGTGCTGTTAGGGAGGGAGTTCCAGGATTTTGTCCGTGTGGTGTAGGTACACCCACAGCGCTGTTAGGGAGGGAGTTCCAGGATTTTGTCCGTGTGGTGTAGGTACACCCACAGCGCTGTTAGGGAGGGAGTTCCAGGATTTTGTCCGTGTGGTGTAGGTACACCCACAGCGCTGTTAGGGAGGGAGTTCCAGGATTTTGTTCGTGTGGTGTAGGTACACCCACAGTGCTGTTAGGGAGCGAGTTCCAGGATATTGTCCGTGTGGTGTAGGTACACCCACGGCGCTGTTAGGGAGTGAGTTCCAGGACTTTGTCCGTGTGGTGTAGGTACACCCACAGTGCTGTTAGGGAGGGAGTTCCAGGATTTTGTCCGTGTGGTGTAGGTACACCCACAGTGCTGTTAGGGAGGAAGTTCCAGGATTTTGTCCGTGTGGTGTAGGTACACCCACAGTGCTGTTAGGGAGGGAGTTCCAGGATTTTGTCCGTGTGGTGTAGGTACACCCACAGCGCTGTTAGGGAGGGTGTTCCAGGATTTTGTCCCCGTGTGGTGTAGGTACACCCACAGTGCTGTTAGGGAGGGTTTTCCAGAATTTTGTCCCTGTTGTGTAGGTACACCCACGGCGCTGTTAGGGAGGGAGTTCCAGGATTTTGTCCATGTGGTGTAGGTACACCCACAGTGCTGTTTGGGAGGGAGTTCCAGGATTGTGTCTGTGTGGTGTAGGTACACCCACAGTGCTGTTAGGGAGGGAGTTCCAGGATTTTGTCCGTGTGGTGTAGGTACACCCACAGTGCTGTTAGGGAGGGAGTTCCAGGACTTTGTCCCGTGTGGTGTAGGTACACCCACAGTGCTGTTAGGGAGGGAGATCCAGGATTTTGTCTGTGTGGTGTAGGTACTCCCACGGCGCTGTTATGGAGGGAGTTCCAGGATTTTGTCCGTGTGGTGTAGGTACACCCACAGCGCTGTTAGGGAGGCAGTTCCAGGATTTTGTCCCTGTGGTGTAGGTACACCCACAGTGCTGTTAGGGAGGGAGTTCCAGGATATTGTCCGTGTGGTGTAGGTACACCCACAGTGCTGTTAGGGAGGGAGTTCCAGGATTTTGTCCGTGTGGTGTAGGTACACCCACAGTGCTGTTAGGGAGGGAGTTCCAGGAGTTTGTCCGTGTGGTGTAGGTTCACCCACAGTGCTGTTAGGGAGGGAGTTCCAGGACTTTGTCCATGTGGAGTAGGTACACCCACAGTGCTGTTCGGGAGGGAGTTCCAGGATTTTGTCCCTGTGGTGTAGGTACACCCACAGTGCTGTTAGGGAGGGAGTTCCAGGATTTTGTCCCTGTGGTGTAGGTACCACCCACGGCGCTGTTAGGGAGGGAGTTCCAGGATTTTGTCCGTGTGGTGTAGGTACACCCACAGCCGCTGTTAGGGAGGGAGTTCCAGGATTTTGTCCCTGTGGTGTAGGTACACCCACAGCGCTGTAGCGCTGTTAGGGAGGGAGTTCCAGGATTTTGTCCATGTGGTGTAGGTACACCCACAGTGCTGTTAGTGAGGGAGTTCCAGGAATTTGTCCGTGTGGTGTAGGTACACCCACAGCGCTGTTAGGGAGGGAGTTCCAGGGTTTGTCCGTGTGGTGTAGGTACACCCACAGCGCTGTTAGGGCAGGGAGTTCCAGGATTTTTTCCCCGTGTGGTGTAGGTACACCCCACAGCGCTGTTAGGGAGGGAGTTCCAGGATTTTGTCCGTGTGGTGTAGGTACACCCATGGCGCTGCTAGAGAGGGAGTTCCAGGATTTTGTCCGTGTGGTGTAGGTACACCGACAGCGCTGTTAGGGAGGGAGTTCCAGGATTTTGGCCCCCCGTGTGGTGTAGGTACACCCACAGTGCTGTTAGGGAGGGAATTCCAGGATTGTGTCCGTGTGGTGTAGGTACACCCACAGTGCTGTTAGGGAGGGAGATCCAGGATTTTGTCCGTGTGGTGTAGGTACACCCACAGCGCTGTTAGGGAGGGAGTTCCAGGATTTTGTCCGTGTGGTGTAGGTACACCCACAGCGCTGTTAGGGAGGGAGTTCCAGGATTTGTCCGTGTGGTGTAGGTATACCCACAGTGCTGTTAGAGAGGGAGTTCCAGTATTTTGTCCCGTGTGGTGTAGGTACACCCACAGTGCTGTTAGGGAGGGAGTTCCAGTATTTTGTCCCGTGTGGTGTAGGTACACCCACAGTGCTGTTAGGGAGGGAGTTCCAGGATTTTGTCCCTGTGGTGTAGGTACACCCACAGCGCTGTTAGGGAGGGAGTTCCAGGATTTTGTTCGTGTGGTGTAGGTACACCCACAGTGCTGTTAGGGAGCGAGTTCCAGGATATTGTCCGTGTGGTGTAGCTACACCCACGGCGCTGTTAGGGAGTGAGTTCCAGGATTTTGTCCGTGTGGTGTAGGTACACCCACAGTGCTGTTAGGGAGGGAGTTCCAGGATTTTGTCCGTGTGGTGTAGGTACACCCACAGTGCTGTTAGGGAGGAAGTTCCAGGATTTTGTCCGTGTGGTGTAGGTACACCCACAGTGCTGTTAGGGGAGGGAGTTCCAGGATTTTGTCCGTGTGGTGTAGGTACACCCACAGCGCTGTTAGGGAGGGTGTTCCAGGATTTTGTCCCCGTGTGGTGTAGGTACACCCACAGTGCTGTTAGGGAGGGTGTTCAGGATTTTGTCCCTGTTGTGTAGGTACACCCACGGCGCTGTTAGGGAGGGAGTTCCAGGATTTTGTCCGTGTGGTGTAGGTACACCCACAGTGCTGTTAGGGAGGGAGTTCCAGGATTTTGTCCGTGTGGTGTAGGTACACCCACAGTGCTGTTAGGGAGGGAGTTCCAGGACTTTGTCCCTGTGGTGTAGGTACACCCACAGTGCTGTTAGGGAGGGAGTTCCAGGACTTTGTCCCTGTGGTGTAGGTACACCCACAGTGCTGTTAGGGAGGGAGATCCAGGATTTTGTCTGTGTGGTGTAGGTACTCCCACGGCGCTGTTAGGGAGGGAGTTCCAGGATTTTGTCCGTGTGGTGTAGGTACACCCACAGCGCTGTTAGGGAGGCAGTTCCAGGATTTTGTCCCTGTGGTGTAGGTACACCCACAGTGCTGTTAGGGAGGGAGTTCCAGGATATTGTCCGTGTGGTGTAGGTACACCCACAGTGCTGTTAGGGAGGGATTTCCAGGATTTTGTCCGTGTGTGTAGGTACACCCACAGTGCTGTTAGGGAGGGAGTTCCAGGAGTTTGTCCGTGTGGTGTAGGTTCACCCACAGCGCTGTTAGGGAGGGAGTTCCAGGATTTTGTCCCCGTGTGGTGTAGGTACACCCACAGTGCTGTTAGGGAGGGAGTTCCAGGACTTTGTCCATGTGGAGTAGGTACACCCACAGTGCTGTTCGGGAGGGAGTTCCCAGATTTTGTCCCTGTGGTGTAGGTACACCCACAGTGCTGTTAGGGAGGGAGTTCCAGGATTTTGTCCCTGTGGTGTAGGTACACCCACGGCGCTGTTAGGGAGGGAGTTCCAGGATTTTGTCCGTGTGGTGTAGGTACACCCACAGCGCTGTTAGGGAGGGAGTTCCAGGATTTTGTCCCTGTGGTGTAGGTACACCCACAGCGCTGTAGCGCTGTTAGGGAGGGAGTTCCAGGATTTTGTCCATGTGGTGTAGGTACACCCACAGTGCTGTTAGTGAGGGAGTTCCAGGAATTTGTCCGTGTGGTGTAGGTACACCCACAGCGCTGTTAGGGAGGGAGTTCCAGGTTTTTGTCCCCGTGTGGTGTAGGTACACCCACAGCGCTGTTAGGGAGGGAGTTCCAGGATTTTGTCCATGTGGTGTAGGTACACCCATGGCGCTGCTAGAGAGGGAGTTCCAGGATTTTGTCCGTGTGGTGTAGGTACACCCACAGCGCTGTTATGGAGGGAGTTCCAGGGTTTTGTCCGTGTGGTGTAGGTACACCCACAGTGCTGTTAGGGAGGGAGTTCCAGGATTTTGTCCGTGTGGTGTAGGTACACCCACAGTGCTGTTAGGGAGGGAGGTTCCAGATTTTGTCCGTGTGGTGTAGGTACACCCACAGTGCTGTTAGGGAGGGAGTTCCAGGATTTTGTCCGTGTGGTGTAGGTACACCCACAGTGCTGTTAGGGAGCGAGTTCCAGGATATTGTCCGTGTGGTGTAGGTACACCCACGGCGCTGTTAGGGAGTGAGTTCCAGGATTTTGTCCGTGTGGTGTAGGTACACCCACAGTGCTGTTAGGGAGGGAGTTCCAGGATTTTGTCCCTATCGTGTAGGTACACCCACAGTGCTGTTAGGGAGGGAGTTCCAGGATTTTGTCCGTGTGGTGTAGGTACACCCACAGTGCTGTTAGGGAGTGAGTTCCAGGATTTTGTCCGTGTGGTGTAGGTACACCCACTGTGCTGTTAGGGAGGGAGTTCCAGGATTTTGTCCCTATCGTGTAGGTACACCCACAGTGCTGTTAGGGAGGGAGTTCCAGGATTTTGTCCGTGTGGTGTAGGTACAACCACAGTGCTGTTAGGGAGGGAGTTCCAGGATTTTGTCTGTGTGGTGTAGGTACACCCACAGTGCTGTTAGGGAGGGAGTTCCAGATTTTTGTCTGTGTGGTGTAGGTACACCCACAGTGCTGTTAGGGAGGGAGTTCCAGGATTTTGTCCTGTGCAAAGGGACCTGGGTGTCCTTGTCCATGTGTCACTGAAAGCTAACCGGCCAGTGCAGCCAGCGACTGGGAAGGTGACTGGTCTGTAGGGATTTGAGTACAGGAGTGAAGATGCCTTGCTGTATTTGTATAGAGCCTAGGTGAGACCACACCTGGAGTGTTGTACACAGACTTCTCCTTATCTAGGGGAGATATCTTTGTGATTGAAGGAGAGCAGCGACGCTTCAGCAGACTGAACCCTGGGATGGTGGCACTGTCTTATGTGGAGAGACTGAGGAGACTGGGTCCTGTGGTCTCCAGAGTTTCAGAGAGTGAGAGGCGACCTTATTAAAAGCTACAAGATCCTTCCAGGGGTGTGAGAGGGTGGGTGTGGATAGGAGGAGGAGGGGAGGGGGGTTGGGGGTCTGTCTCTCTCCCTCTCTCACTCTCTCTCTGTCTCTGTCTCTCTCTCTCTGCCTCTCTCTCTCTATCTCCCTCTCTCAGTGTTTCTCTCTCTGTCTCTGTCTCTCTCTGTCTCTCTCTGTCTCTCTCCCTGTCTCTCTCCCTGTCTCTCTCTCTGTCTCTCTCTGTCTCTATCTCTCTGTCTCTCTCTCTGTCTCTCTCTGTCTCTCTCTGTCTCTGCCTCTCTCTCTGCGCCTCTCTCCCTCTCTGTCTCTCTCTGTCTCTCTCTCTCTCTGTCTCTCTCCCTGTCTCTCTCTCTGTCTCTCTCTGTCTCTATCTCTCTGTCTCTCTCTCTGTCTCTCTCTGTCTCTGTCTCTC
>JANJGN010001619.1:55000-57500 GCA_026770705.1 Isurus oxyrinchus | reverse complement strand
CTGAGGCAGATCTGATTCTGAGGGAGGAGGGGGCTGGAGAGGGTGGGTGCTGAGACGATGAATCCTCCCTACCCACCCCCCCCCCCACCCCGCCCCACCCAGCCCCCACCCCCAACCTTCGTGGAGGAATCTAGAACGAGGGGGGAACAGTTTCAGAATGAGCGGTCTCCCATCGAAGACGAGGAGGAATTTTTGTCCCTCAGCGTGTCCGTGAGTCTTTGGGAACCCCTCCTCCAGGGGGTGGGAGAGGCTGGGCTGGGGAATATGTTTAAGGCAAAACTATATAGCCACCCCCCCCGCCATCCCGTCTCGACTAGCAAAGGGAGTGAAAGGTTTATGGGAGACAGGCAGGCTTTTGGTTCTAATATAACTTACGTAATACGTGCAGAAAATGCTGGAAAAACTCAACAGGCCCAGAAGTAGCTGTGGGGGGAAAGGGAGAAACAGAGTTAGCGCCGAGTCGGCGGGACCCTCCCTCAGAGATAGAGGGGAGTAGAAATGTAGTAAAAGGTAGACAGTTTGAGAGAGGGTGCGGCAGATGGAGTGATAGAGAAGGTCAGGAATAGGTGGTGGGGGGGGTGGGGGTGGTGGAGGGGGAGTTGGTTAAAGAGAGATTAAGAAAGACCCAAGACGACAGGAGTGTGAAAGGCTAAAGAGGGCGCTGACAGTCGGGTAAAGCTAAGAGAGCAGGTGGGGCGAAGAGCTGGACTGGGGTCAGCACTCAGTGAAAGAGCAATTGGGACAAGTAACAGATGAGCCTTGAAGGCTAGTGTTGGGGGGGAGGGGGGTTGGGGCCGGCAATGTGTTAGGGGCAAAGGATTAAAAATAAGAACAAGTAAATAAAAGAATATAATAAAGTATTATACAGACGTATACACATATACAACATATACATATGTAAGGTAAATACGTGTTAAGCATTGGAATAAAAAAAGGATAAGGATAGAGGAGGGAGCTCACGACCTAAAGTTATTGAATTCAATATTCAGACCGGAAGGCTGTAAGGTGCCTAGTCGGAAGATGAGGTGTTGTTCCTCCAGTTTGCGTTGGGCTTCACTGGAACAATGCAGCAAGCCAAGGACAGACATGTGGGCAAGAGAGCAGGGTGGAGTGTTAAAATGGCAAGCGACAGGGAGGTTTGGGTCATTCTTGCGGACAGACCGCAGGTGTTCTGCAAAGCGGTCGCCCAGTTTACGTTTGGTCTCTCCAATGTAGAGGAGACCACATTGGGAAAAACGAATGCAGTAGACTAAGTTGGGGGAAATGCAAGTGAAATGCTGCTTCACTTGAAAGGAGTGTTTGGGCCCTTGGACGGTGAGGAGAGAGGAAGTGAAGGGGCAGGTGTTACATCTTTTGCGTGGGCATGGGGTGGTGCCATAGGAGGGGGTTGAGGAGTAGGGGGTGATGGAGGAGTGGACCAGGGTGTCCCGGAGGGAGCGATCCCTACGGAATGCCGATAAGGGGGGTGAAGGGAAGATGTGTTTGGTGGTGGCATCATGCTGGAGTTGGCGGAAATGGCGGAGGATGATCCTTTGAATGCGGAGTCTGGTGGGGTGATAAGTGAGGACAAGGGGGACCCTATCATGTTTCTGGGAGGGAGGAGAAGGCGTGAGGGCGGATGCGCGGGAGATGGGCCGGACACGGTTGAGGGCCCTGTCAACGACCGTGGGTGGAAAACCTTACTGTCTCTCTCTTTCTGTCTCTCCTCCGTGTTCTCTCTCTCTCCCTTGATCTCTCTCTATCTCTCTCTCCCTCTCTCCCTCTCTTTCTCTATCACTGTCTCTATCTCTCTCTCTTACCATTTCTCTCTCTCTGTCTCTTTCTCTATCTCTTTCTCGCTCCCTCTCTCTGTTTCTCCCTCTCTCTGTCTGTATCTCTCTCTCTCTCTCTGTGCTCCTGTGTCTCTCTCTGTCTCCCTGTCTGTCTCTGTTCCTCTCGCTCTGTGTCGCACTCTTTGTCAATCTGTCTCTCTCTGTCTCTCGGTCTGTCTCTCGGTCTGTCTCTCGCTGTCTCTCTCTCTGTCTCTCTCTCTCTGTCTCTCTCTCTGTCTCTCTCTCTGTGTCCCTCTCTCTGTCTCTCTCTCTCTCTGTCTCTCTCTGTTCCTCTCTCTCTGTCTCTCTCTCTGTCTCTCTCTCTCTTTCTCTGTCTCTCTCTGTCTCTGTCTCTCTCTCTGTCTGTCTCTCTCTCTCTGTCTCTGTGTCTCTCTCTCTGTCTCTCTCTCTCTGTCTCTGTCTCTGCCTCCCCCTGTCTCCCTCTCTGTCTCTCTCTCTCTGTCTCTGTGTCTCTCTCTCTGTCTCTCTCTCTCTGTCTCTGTCTCTGCCTCCCTCTCTGTCTCTGTCTCTCTCTCTGTCTCTGTGTCTATCTCGGACTCTGTCTCTCTCTCTCTCTCTGTCTCTCTCTCTCAGTCTCTCTCTCTCTCTGTCTCTCTCTCTCAGTCTCTCACTCTCTGTCTCTCTCTGTGTCTCGCTCTCTCTGTCTCTGTGTCTCTCTCTGTCTCTCT